>OVBI01000243.1:0-103865 GCA_900406495.1 Sisymbrium altissimum | reverse complement strand
AAAAAACTTTATATATATATATATATATATATATATATATATATAATATATGAAAAAGGAAGCATAAATATATAAAAAAAGAAGAACAATATTTGAAAAAGGGAAATGAAAAGAAAGGAAGGAAAAAAAGAAGTCTATAAAATGTACTGTAAGTTTATGTATGAATTTCCACACAAAAAAGATACCTGACTTCCAAAACATGAAAATTTTATTTTATATATATACGAAACTTTTTTTTTATATATATATTTTTATTTTCTATTGATCAAAGCTTCATGAAAAATTAACTTTTTCTGAAAAGTGGTAATATAATATAGCGGAAAACAACAAAACATTATCAGTAACGATTGTTGCACTATTACTTAGGTTATCAATGGTGGCATACGAAGCATCCAAGGCAAGACCTTGACGTTTGAAAATGGACTGAAACAAGATTTCGATGCGATTGTGTTTGCGACTGGTTACAAAAGCTCCGTCTGCAGTTGGCTAAAGGTACCCCAAAAATCCTCTACTCAAAACAAATTAAAACCGGTTTTCCTTAATTAGCCCATTGAATAAATATGATTACGTTCATGTGTTTTGTGAAATTATAAACACAGGACTATGAATACGTGATGAAGGAAGATGGTTTCCCCAAAAAACCAATGCCGATGCATTGGAAAGGAGAAAAAAATCTTTACTGTGCTGGATTTTCGAAGAAGGGGATTTTCGGAGCCGCCCAAGATGCTATGTCTGTGGCCGAAGACATCAGGTCTACCTTGGCTACTACCAAATATTAAAGACTATACTGAGAAAAAGTAGGAAGCATTGTGTCGGAACACAAGTACTTTGTTTGGGATTTCCATGTCTTTATAATTAGGTGTTTTGTCTTTTTTTTTTTTAACCTTTATGTGTTTTGGGGATGAATCAATATCAGTGGTGGCATAAGTTCATATATTGTAAGAAAAACCATGTTTGATCCAGATAATCTAAATTAGTGTTCTTATGTTAATGTTTGCTAAAGCTCGAGCCATATAATTACTGCAAATATGCAACACTGCAAGGTATAACTGAAACTAGAGATCGTGACTACATTTTTGAAAAATAAACAAAACAAGAATTGTTATTTTAATAATTATCTTTTAAAATAATGATTGAATCCAATTTTTCAAAAAATTTATGACTCTCTTAAATGAAAGATGGTTTCTCTTCTTTCTCTTCACTTTAAAAAAAAAAATTAATTAGTGAAAATTTTTGTGAGAAACTATCAATACATTTAATCTTACATTTTTATATAATTATGTCTATTATCTTTCAAAAATATTTTAGAAATCTATCTATATCTATATATATAAAGTTATTTGTACTCTCATCTTATACTGTCACATCATCAAATATTTTCTAAGAAATTGACACATCACCTTAACCCACCTATTGAGATATTCATTCATTTTAAATAACTCATATTTATTTTGTTTAATTTATTTGGTTTCATAATTAATAATAATTACATAAGTGTATCAAACCTAGAAAAATAAATGAACAAAAGTAAACGAATCAGCGCACAACATAAATTAAGAAAAAAAATAAAGAAAATGAAAAAAAAACATAAAAAGGACTCAACACTTAACAACTCAAAAATTTAATAATAATATGAGATAAAACCTAACTGGACTAACACCATATGAGTTTAATATGAAAAATAACAAAATAGAAAATTGAAATAACAGGAATTAAAAGTTACAGCTATATAAAAAACCAAAAAAACATCAAATAAACAGATAAAGTAAAATGAAAACGTAAATGAGAAAGCATGACATAATTTAGTGGGAATAATAAAAGAACGAGAATTTTAAGAAAACAAAATATATCCCATTTATGTCTCATTGAAATTCTCGAATATAAACATGATACCTCAAGACGGAATGAAATAGAAACATGAGTTTCCATTTTTTAAACATGTCTAAAAATAACAAAAAAACAATAATTTATAAAGGTTGCAAATATGAATTACATCTCGAACATAAACATAGGTCGAGACAGAATGGAATAGGAAGATGAGTTTCCATTTTAAAATATGTCTAAAAATAACAAAAATAACAATAATTTTAAGAGTTGTAAATATAAATTAAATCAAAAATTTCAATACATTACATATGTTAAAATTATGAACGAAATAAATAATTGATAATATTTCATAAAAGTTAAAAGAATAATTAAATAAAAATGAACTAAATATAAATTATATAAGCTAAGATAGAAAAAATTTCCATATAAAAATGTATAAAACATATGAGATAAAAAATCAAAAATATATACAAAACATGACATAAATGATTCGAACGAAGCATAAATTATGCCATACCCTATCCAAAGAGATACAACATCACAATAATATTGATCCACAAAATTATCGACAATATATAAAGTATAATTAAAAAATAATCACAATAATAAAGTATATATTTGTACTCTCTTCTTATGCTGCCACATCATCAAGAGGTTTATAAGAAATTGACACATCACCTTAACTCATTCATTTAAATATCCACTTATTTTAAATAACATATATTTATTATGTTTAATTTATTTGGTTTCATAATTGATAATAATTTACATAAATATTTCAAAACTAAAAAATAAATAAACAAAAACAAAACAAATCAGCTCACAACATAAATTAAAAAAACAAAATAAAGAAAATGGAAAAAAAAAAGGACTCAAAACTTAAAAAAAGGACTCAAAACTTTAATAATAATATGAGATAAAGTCTTATTGGACTAACATCATGTGAATTTAATATGAGATAAAACTTTACTGGACTAACACTATGTGAATTTAATATGAGAAATAACAAAATAGAAAATTGAAAATAAGAGGAAATAAAAATTACAGCTACATAAAAAAACCATCATATAAAGTAAAATGAAAACGTAAACGAGAAATCATAACATAATTTAGTAGGAATAATAAAAGAACGAGAATTTCAAGAAAACAAAATATGTCTCATTTATGTCTCGTTAAAATTCTCGAACATAAATATAATAGGTCGAGACGGAATGGAATATAAACATGAATTTTTATTTTTAAAACATGTCTAAAAATAAAAAAAACGAATAATAGTTTTAAAGGTTGCAAATATGATGAATTATATCTCGAACATAAACATGATAGGCCGAGACAGAATAGAATAAGAACATGAGTTTCATTTTTCAAAGATGTCTAAAAATAGCAAAAAGAAAAATAATTTTAAAAGTTACAAATATGAATTAAATCAAGATTTTCAATACATTACATATGTTAAAATTATGAACGGAATATATAATTGATAATATTTCATAAAAGTTTGTAAAAATAATTAAATAAAAATGAATTAAATATAAGTTATATAAGATAAAATAGAAAACATTTTCATATAAAAATGCATAAAAACATATGAAACAGAAAATAAAAAATGGATAGAAAACATGACATAAATAATTGGAACAAAACATAAATTATGTCATACCCTATCAAAAGAGATACACCCTAACAATAATATTGACCCACAAAATTATCAACAATTTATAAAGTATAATTAAAAAAGAATTATAATAATAATCCGCCCGAAACCCAGAAACCTTCTAGTCTATATATATAAATTATATTTTCTCCATTCTCTTTAAGCCACCTTAACAAATAAACTCTAAAAACATGATACATCATCTTAACCCACCCATTTTAAGATCCACATATCTTAATACCCACTCATTTTAATACCTCATATTTTTTATATTCAATTAAATTATAGCATATTTATTTACTATATTTACATAAGCTCATAACGCACACAAAATAAAATAAAATAAATGTAAAAAAATCACAATGTGAATTTAAATTTAAAATACAAAAATTAACAAAAAACACAAAAATGAAAAGAAAAATAATAGAAAAATAAAAACACATAATAAACAAAAATGACATAAAACAAGAGCATAAAAAAATAGAAAAGACAAATGAGAAATCATGACGTGATTTAACGGGAACAGGGTAAAAACGAAAAATTTCAAAAAACATGAAAATAAATAAAAAAAAAGAAAATGAAAAATCATGACAAACAAAGATGACATAAAACAAGAGTATCAAAAAGTAATAAAAACAAATGAAAAATCATGATGGATTTATTTGGAAATGAGAGAAGAACGAAATTCACAAAATTCCCGAACATGAACGTGATAGGCTGGTACAGAATAAGATGGGCGCAACATTTTTCATTCTAAAAACATATATAAAAGAGTTAACAATGACAATAATAATTATTTATGGTTACAAATATGACTTTAAGCAACTTTTTCAATATATCACAAATTATAAAAAATAATCAACGAACAATATTTCATAAAAGTGAAAAAACCAAAACCAAAAATTAATAATTAAATAAATGTAAATTATATTAATATGTCACTTTATAAAATAGTCTTTTATGTAAATACGGAAAATACCAAAGAAGAAAAATAAGGAACACATGCAAAACAATATAATAAAGATTGAATTGAAACGTTAGTTATGTCAAATTCTATAAAAATAATAAAACAACAGTAATATTAAAACACAAAAAAAACAGCATATAAATTAATAAATTAACAAATAAAAATAAATAATAATGAAACCCTCTAATTCTAAATAAAGTAGTTGTGTTCTCGATTACTGGGACAAACTGCGATTAAAATAACAATCAATCCACAATGATAAAATTCTTAGCTCCAGAATTGGTAGAGTTAGAACTGGTCCTGAGTAAAGTCCATAAAACAAAAGTTTTAGGCGCCAGAAATGTATAAAATTTTAGAGGCACCAATTTCTTAAATGTTTCCTTTAGTGTAGGATTTCCTTACATCCATAAAGATTTAAGTGAAAAATATTAAAATATATATAGTTACAGTTTTACAATTTGGATGGCAAATGGCAACTAAGAAAATATCAGATTGCTATTTAGTTTTCACCTTAATTTCGAGTATGCCACTATCAATGTGGTCAAAGAAGTGCACGATTCATGGCTATTAAACCCTAAGAAAAGTCATATATACATATAAATCTATATCTCCTGATAGTGTTTACAGAGAAATGCGATTGATAGGCTTCTCGTGTTGTAATCAGAACTACTATAAGATGCAGTATACTCTGAGTGGAACGTTGACATGGTGAGGAAATAGAGCTTAGAGATGTCAGTATTGATGTGTATGGGCCTATGGGGTCATGCAATTTCTCTCTACAAAGTTTCGCTGAATGGTGTTTTGCAGGAAACTCATTTTCCAGTGGAGGTGATGAAAGTAGTAGTATTAACACAATGCGTTTGTGGTTTTTTTTTTTTTTTTTTTTCTAGCGACGATCGAGATCATGTAAAGGGAATCAACTCAAGACATAACCTAAATCCATGTGGTTTAATGTGGCCATGGGATAGATATCAAGTGAGTTTTTAGTAAACCCAAATTTATACTCCCTTTACTACAATGGGTTTGAGTGTTCTGATTTTGACAAACTCCCTTCCATTTGATCTACTTCCTCAGTTGCTAGTAAACAAGACGCTTTATGAGAAAACCTTGGCTAGTCGCTTTGGCTCTGCCCACTTCCTTTTGGATGCCTCGGAGCAGGATCACGATAGATCTCCTTATTCCTTACGAAAAATGCCTCAGGGTTCTATATGACAAATCTTTTACTTATTACTTAGGGTTCAATTACTAGCTATCTGCAGTACAAGGAGGCAATATTGACATATGCAGTTATTCTTCAAGCGGGAAAGAATCAGGTTAGACATAACCAGTCACTCTTTTGTCTTAATGCCATGCCTCATTTTTGGATAGTTAACGGCTATTCCGCAGATGCTCTTGAGTAAATTATTTACATGCAGACTATGTCTTACCAAGGAGTTCGAGATATATGCGAGAGATTCCTGTATGACATGTTCAAAAAAAGGTCTTCATAAAACGTGAGCTCTCATAGCAATATTACTACACCTTGTACTTGTAGCTGCTGACGCACTAAACTACTTACAGGTTGAGATGCCAGTAGCTATAAGCACGTTGGTGAGACTTGGTCTAGTAACAGAGACACTGATGGATGGCAACACCAAGCTACAAGCTGTTCCTTGTCCTCAGGCTTATGTTTCTCTTAAGAACTGTGGAGCGGTCTGCTTGGTTGATTAAACTCCGTGTTCGAAAGCAGCAATCCAGTAACATTTTTGCTTTTATTGTACAAGATCTCCAGTAAAACCCGAATAGATTGCTGTACCTAAACAGAATCTGCTAACCTAATAAAGTTCATCATCTCTCTACAGATATGCAGAAAAATCAAGAGTTTTACATATAGAAATGAGATTCAATTTGTCAACAAAAATTCATCAACATAGAGTCAGTGTTAATTATGAGGTAAATTAATAAAATTAAAGGATATAGTACAAAACAACAAGCAGGGCTCATGTGAAGAAAGTGATGACTATAGTTAGTCAATCATATCAAGCATCTACGACATAGCACAATGGTAACTAGGAAAGTGACTAATAAAAAAATATAGCGCAAGGGTAAAAAAAGAGCATCAAATTGCTGGATTTCTTTTGCATTGTTGAAATGATTGAAAATCATACACTTTTTGAGTCCTTGAAAACCACAAAAACCTCTGTGTTCAGGCCATGGGTCTAGTCAGCTCATGAATCTCATCAAATTGCTGGATTTCCTTTGCATTTCTACCAAGTGGTAGATAAACCTGCGCACAGGTGACTAAAACAAACAAGTCATAATCCTCGTATCTTATGACAAACAGGCCCCAAAAATCAAACAAGTAGAAACCTAAGGTTTTTGTTTTATTACTAGGGTCGATGCCCATTATATAACACACATTTCCTTTGCGGCACGATCAGTCGTTCCCCTTGGCTATCTCCTCCTTCTCCGCTTCCAAGTCTTGAAACGCCTTAGCAATGGCTGCAACCTCAGCAGGCAAAACGGGCTGCTCCTCTGTTTGCAACTTGCTCAAGGCCTTGGCAATGGCTGCAGCATCACCGGCCAGAACAGCCTCCTTTTCCGCTTGCAGCTCGCTTATCATCCTGGCAACCACGTGAGCCTGGGCAGTAATAATTGGCTCATAGTAGACAGGGTTGTCAAACATACAGGTCTTGAATATCTTTCTGACCTCCTTGCATTTTGTGGCTTCTTCTTCTTCTTCTTCTTTTTCTTCGTCCACACACTTCTGTAATGCTAGGAATGATTCCTTGCACTCACCTCCCTTTATGTACTTGCATAAAGGGCACTCTTCAATCTCTTCTTCTTCCTTTTCCTTTGTTTCACTCGAATCTTCAATCTCTTCCTTTGTTTCATTCGAATCTTCAATCTCTTCCTTTGTTTCATTCGAATCTTCAATCTCTTCCTTTGTTTCATTCGAATCTTCAGTTTCCCGCCGAAATTCTCCCTTGTTTGCCGACGGATACTCCTCACTAAACGCCATGCTCACAGAACTCGCAATCCCCATAGATCCCACTAGGACAAACATTTATGTAAGTTAATTTGTTGATAGTAGTAGATTCTCAGCCATCTCAAGCAGACAAAAAGATAATCTGTGTAGTTACATAAACCCTAATTCACGATAATATAAACCCTAGTTCACGATATATAACCCTAAGCCTTTTTTGATATAGAGACATCAATCAGTCAACTCATAGTATGAGTGATTTACCTCAAATGCTTGATCGATCGTTCAAAGAGATAAGGAGGATTCGCAGTTGTTGAACTCAACACGAGCAAAGAAGAGGAAGCTTCTCGAATCTTCTTCTTCGTGAGTGATGTTGATTTTATTATCGAGGCTTCTTTATTTGGGCTCATAGGTGATCGAAGGCCTATAACTAGTTTCATGGGCTCCTTTTGTGAGTGGCCTTAACTGGTGTCCAAGTAATTAATTTTTTTTTTTTATCGTCTGAATATTATTATTGACAACTTATCCTTCTCATACACGGGTAAAATTAAAAACTAATATTAAAATTCTTGTTAAATTTATAAAAAATTATTTTTTCTATGCCGTATTTAACAAATCTAAAAAATTACAGACCAAAAATTAAATAGTTTTTTATTTGTAATTTAAAATAAATCTGTGATACACTGATGAAAAATTATTTAAAATTTACAAATGATAACCCGCGTAATTCAAATTTATACATTAATATTTGATAATAAGATTCAGGTTAAGTTATCCAATATAAAAAATTATATTTTATATTCGCAATTGAGAAATTCGGTAAACCCATTAAAAATTAATTGATTTAAAGTATTGAAATGTTATGAAACTATTCTCTTTAAAAAAAATAAACAGATTTGAAATTCTTTTTCATAATATATTATTTAAAACAAAATATAATTGATGAATAAATATAAATATCTTATTGAAATACAAATTTACTAACAGATAATCGAATACACAATAATAACATGTTATGAGACAATTATTAATATCAATATAGTAAATTCAACTACATTATTATTTTTGTTTATCTATATTTGTTTATTGAAAAATATTGTTCTTGTAGTTAGTCTTATATAACATTTGTGATCATATTTGATAATAAGATTCAGGTTAAGTTATCCAAAATTATATTTTATATTCGCAATTGAGAAATTCGGTAAACCCATTAAAAAATTAATTGATTTAAAGTATTGAAATGTTATGAAACTATTCTCTTTAAAAAAATAAACAGATTTAAAATTCTTTTTCATAATATATTATTTAAAACAAAATATAATTGATGAATAAATATAAATATTTTATTGAAATATAAATTTACTAACAGATAATCGAATACACAATAATAACATGTTATGAGACAATTATTAATATCAATATAGTAAATTCAACTACATTATTATTTTTGTTTATCTATATTTATTTATTGAAAAATATTGTTCTTTTAGTTAGTCTTATATAACATTTGTGATCAGAAACTTTATTATTTTTATTGCAATCTTGTCACTGAAGTTACAAATTTTAATAAGATTTATTTCACATAAGTCTGATCCAAAATTTTCAAGTAGAGAATGATGCACAGAACCTTCAATAATATTTTTATTTATTCTAATCCTTTTTTGTTAATAACTTTTTTTGTTTTATATTTTTTTCGTTTTTTTATTTTAATATTATTTAAAAAAGAAAAATTATTTTTTGATTACTTTAAATATATTTATTTTATAACTTCCTTTTTTAAAATTAGTAATTTTACAATTTTTCGTTTTTTTATTTTAATCTTTTTTTTAGAAAAAAAAGAAACTTACTTTTTTGATTACTTTAAGGGGGTGTTATTCGTTTATTGATTTAGAAATCTATATGAGATTTATAAATATAAACAAAATATTCTGATTTCCAAATCTAATAATAAATATGTACAAATCCGAGGGTTTTCTTTGGATTTTAGTCTTTGTATTTTTAACAAACAAATCCACTCAAATCCAATCAAATTCAATATAAAATCAAATCCATAAATAAATTCGTATGATTGAATAACACATGATTTTAATTAGGATTTATAAATCATAAAACCAATAACACATGATTTTAACATGGATTATAAAATCATGAAACTAATAACACTGGATTTCATTCAAATTTTCAAATCCATCAAAATACATAAACCAATAACCTCCACTAAATCTATTTCTTTTATAATTTCCTTTTTAAAAATTAATAAATATAAATATATTATTGAAATACAAATCTACTAACAGATAATCTAATACACAATAATAACATGTTATGAGACAATTATTAATATCAATATAGGAAATTCAATTACATTATTATTTTTGTTTATCTATATTTGTTTATTGAAAAATATTATTCTTTTAGTTAGTCTTATCTAACATTTGTGATCAGAAATTTTATAATTTTTTATTGCAATCTTGGCATTGAAGTTACAAATTTTAATAAGATTTTTTTCACATGTGTCCGATCCAAACTTTTCAAGTAGAGAATGATGCATAGAAATTTCAATAATATTTTTATTTATTCTAATCTTTTTTTGTTAATAATTTTTTTCTTTTTATATTTTTTTCATTTTTTTATGTTAATATTTTTTTAAAAAGAAAAATTACCTTTTTGATTACTTTAAATCTATTTCTTTTATAAATTTTAAAAATTTCTTTTATAATTTTCTTTTTTTAAATTAGTAATTTTGTAATCTTTTGTTTTTTTTAATCTTTTTTTTAAAGGAAAATTACTTTTTTGATTATTCTATATCTATTTCTTTTATAATTTCCTTTTTTAAAATTATTAATTTTATAATTTTATATTATGACACATGTCGACATCCTAAATAATTAAATTGACACTTGTCACAATCTTGTTAATTACTAACTTTGAAGATTCAACTTTATATAATAAGACAAACTTGACACAAAGGTGACTTAAAAAACCAAAACATCATCTCACACTTAAAAGAAGGCAAATTAGATGGTGTTGATAGCTTCGTTGTGAATGCGTTCCTGCAACCAAGCGGGGCCACCCAAGGCTAGGTAAGATTGGAAATCACCGTAACACACTTTTGGAGATGTCACGTGCAACAGAGTTAACTCGGGGATTCTCCAATTCAGAAAAGCATGACTGAAACATTGACTGCGTCCTAAAATTTGAGAGATTAAAGAACGATAACGAGGTCAATGGTTGGGATTGGTTACCACATCCACTGCATCTTGGAGGTCGGAAGCTATGGTGATATGGGCCACACGTATGTCACAAAGACTTTGCATGCTCCAAACCATACATCATAGTTCAGCTACCAATCTGTTTGGAGAGCTTGTGAAGGCCTCGCGAGCATGTAAAACTGCAGATCATGTGTGATTTCTGGCAATCGAAGTAGCTCCACTATGATAGTTGGGACCACGCCAACTGGCATTGATATTGCATTTGATCATCCCAGTTTTAGGAGGGTACCATCTTGCATTCGATGCCAAGTGCCTGATATGAAGCTGGGTCCTCTGTGGCGACCTTTGACCACGTTCTTATAATGATTTTTACCCACGTAAATAAAGTTATTATTGGTTCTATATACATGTTAGAACTAGACAACTAGTAAATTATACATGTATAACATCATCCATAATATTGTTTGTTTTTTTATGTCATCCACCGTGTTTGAAATAAAGGTTGGAGAAATTTCTGGTTTGAAAAAGTGATTACTTGGAGGTTACACCAATTACTAATGCAGGGCAAAGAAGCATGGATCTCGGAAACATCTATTGCAATATAGGATATACGATATTGGATACAAAAATTGCCGTGGTGCTCATTAGATCATGTCAATTACGAACAAAACCATATTGCTGATCTTTTATCCAAGAATGTGTATGATTCTTCTTTATCCTTTTCGTTGTATAAGTCACCTCCTATATGAATTTGTAACTATTTTTATCAACCCTTCACAATATAATGCACAAAAAAAAAAAATGGTTCACGATTTTCACTCAAGGCCGGGCAGAATAAGACACAAAATTCCTCAAAAGCTTTGCCTACTAAAAGCCCACTAAGCTCAGCCCATATTCGAGAGGGATGCGGTGCCGCTTTGACCTACCTATTTCCAACCGTTGCCACTTAATTAAAAAAATATTTCCAAAAAAAAAAGAAATCAGACTTCCGCGTGGACGGCGAAGATCAAATAACACGCGCGAGGAGACAGCCGTTAGATGGAAAAACGGAAAAGACAACTTTACCCCCAAACAAAAATCAAAATGATTATAAATACATCTCCTAAAACCCTAAACTGAAAATATCTTACGCAGCTGTCTAGGGTTTTTGCCTCTCTCCCACCACTCCTAAACCTAGCAGTCGCTTCTTCTCAAATTCGCCATGGTCAAGAAATCCGCCACCAAAGTAATCTTCTTTTCCTTCTGGGTTTTCTAATTTGTTCTTCTTCTTCGTACTCTGTTTCGAACTTCTGTTAACTGTTTGTTGTACTGAATCTTTGTTTGTGTTTCTTGTTTTCAGGTTGACGCAGCCCCTGCTGCTATTAAGGCCACGAAACCTTTGAAGAAAGGTAAGAACTTTATATGTTTCTCTCTGTTCTGTCATACAACGAGTTCCTTTCAAAGTTTGCTTTTTTCATCTCTATATTGCTCGTACTGGTATATCTGATTGATAAAGCTCTCTAATTTGGTTTACCCGGTACAATACGCTTGCTTTTCTGTAGTATATGAAGTATATTGATGGCTGAATGTTAAAACCCTTTTGTTGATGTCTGTCGTTTTATGTTGGTGGGGTTGTTTGATTTTAACCTTGTATGCTCTTATTCTTCAGGAAAGAGAGAGCCTGAGGATGATGTGGATACCAAAGTGAGCGCAAAGAAGCAGAAGAAAGATGTGATTTCTGCTGTCCAGAAGGAAAAGGCCGAGAAGAAGGTGCCCAAGAAGGTTGAGAGCTCTGACTCATCTGATTCCTCAGACTCTGAGGAAGAGGTTAAGGTATAATTTTATACTTGTGGTTGATTCATTCGTTTGAAATCTTAATAAGTGTACGTTAAGCTATGTATTGTTTATGTTCAGTAATAATTTTATTCGAAGTATCCTGTTCTGATTTGCCATCTTCGAATTATGTTAGGCTAAGAAAGTTCCTGCCAAGAAGGCTCCTGCTAAGGCTGCTTCAAGCAGTGATGACTCATCTGACGACTCTTCTTCAGATGATGTAAGAGCTCTGGGGCTGTTTATCACTGTGTTTTCAGTTTTGTACTCTGTGAGGCATGTTTTTAAAACCTTCAATTCTGTTTTTGTAGGAACCCGCACCTAAGAAGGCGGTTGCTAACGGAGCTGTTGCAAAGAAAGCAAAAGCTGACTCATCTTCTGAGGAGGAATCTTCAGATGAGGTTATTTTCTGCTTACTATGCAAGTTTAGGCTGCTGTTATTGGCTTGTTGCTAACACAATTGACTATTACCATCTCTTTCAGGAAGAAGTTGCTCCTACCAAGAAACCTGTTGCAGCTGCTAAAAATGGCTCTGTAAAGGCCAAGGCAGAGAGCTCCTCGTCTGAGGAAGAATCTTCTGATGAAGTAAGCAACACCTCATATAAGTGTTTTTAAACTGTGTTCCTCATGTTCCCGAATAGTTTGACTGATTTGCGTGTTTGATGATTGGCAAATAGGAACCTGCCGCAAAGAAACCGGCTGCAGCTAAGCCAGCTGCCAAAGATTCTGAATCCTCTGACGATGATTCAGAAGATGAATCTGAGGATGAGAAGGTGACAATTTGTTCTCATATTTTCAATTATTTTATTTGCATGTTTTACTAGCTGTTGTATTCCTTTATTATGCTTGGTCACTAATTACTTATTTATGAATATAGAAACCTGCTGCTAAGAAGGCGGCTGCCAAGGCCGCAAGCAGTTCAGATTCATCTGAGGAAGATTCTGATGAGGTTAGCTTCTGTTCTTTTACGAGATTATGAAGCAGGTCTGATGTCAAGGAATATTTGATTCATTGACAATGTGTGATTTG
Organism: Sisymbrium altissimum; assembly: GCA_900406495.1. Taxonomy (NCBI): domain Eukaryota; kingdom Viridiplantae; phylum Streptophyta; class Magnoliopsida; order Brassicales; family Brassicaceae; genus Sisymbrium; species Sisymbrium altissimum. The sequence goes on along the minus strand of OVBI01000243.1, from coordinate 90,402 downwards.
TGATTTTGCAGGAAAGTGAAGACGAGAAACCTGCACCTAAAAAGGCTAAAGCAGCAGCTAAAAAGGATAGCAGTAGCGATGAATCTGATTCTGATGAATCCGAGAGTGAAGATGAGAAAGAAACCCCAAAGAAAAAGGTTCGAACAATGCTTCCTTTCATTCTCATTTCAAAACATCATTGTTTTTACTTGCTGTTCACTGATTGAAAATTACTCCATTCTACTGTTATGAAAACAGAGCTCCGATGTAGAAATGGTGGATGCTGAGAAGAAACAGGTAAGAAAGCTTCTCGTAACATTGTTTTTACTCTAATTCATTTCAGTATCATGCATTGAAGTTAATTTGTGTATCATTGTTTGTCTTGCAGCCGAAGACACCATCAACTCCTGCTACCGGAGGATCAAAGACACTCTTTGTTGCCAATCTCGCATTCCAAGTTGAAAGATCAGATGTGTAAGTAGTTTATCTACTAGAATTTTCTTTGGTCAAGTGTTTCAATTTTCATGACCTTATGATATTTTATCTATACAGAGAGAATTTCTTCAAAGATGTTGGTGAAGTTGTTGATGTTAGATTTGCTATGTCAAAAGAGGATGGCAGTTTCCGAGGCTTTGGCCATGTTGAGTTTGCAACTGCCGAGGCAGCACAGAAGGTAATAGTAGTTTTTGCTGATGATGAAAGATATAGAAGTAGTCATTTGAAAGTTCAATTGCTGATTAAATCCTTCAACTTAGGCACTGGAACTTCACGGTACGCCTTTGCTCGGTCGTGATATTCGTCTTGATATAGCTCAAGAGAGGGGAGAGAGACCCGCGTACACTCCACAAAGCGGGTAAATTGAATTATGTATTCTATGTCTTGGAGCTTGTTTGTGTACGATGTTCTTGTGTTGATAGTGTTTCTTTGGCAATTTATTGCAGTGCTGGTGGTAACTTCAGAAGCGGTGGTGGTGGAGGTCAATCAATTTTCGTTAAGGGATTTGATTCTTCTCTTCCTGAGGACGATATCAAGAACGCATTGAGTGAACACTTTGCTTCATGTGGAGAGATCACGAGGGTTTCTGTTCCCATTGACCGTGAAACCGGAGCTTCCAAAGGGTGAGTGACTTTGTGACCAGATTGGAGAAGTCCACTTTGTGAATTTTCTCAGTTGCTAACTAATTGTTTTTTTTTTACAGAATTGCTTACCTTGATTTTAAAGAAGGCACAGAGAAAGCATTTGAACTTAACGGTAGTGACATGGGTGGATGGAATATTGTTGTTGATGAGCCTAGACCGAGGGATAACAGCGGAGGATTCGGTGGAAGGGGTGGAGGATTCAGTGGTGGAAGGAGCGGAGGATTCAGTGGTGGAAGGAGCGGTGGTAGAGGAAGAGATGGTGGCCGCGGTGGTAGAGGAAGAGATGGTGGCCGTGGACGTTTCGGTGGGGGAAGAGGAAGAGACGGTGGTGGTCGTGGAAGACCTAGTTTCACTCCCACAGGTACTACATGAATTCGTTATTGATCTTGATTCTTGAATCTTATAGGAATGTACCGGACATCTAACTAATTCTTTGTTTATTTTCGCAGGTAAGAAGACTACCTTTGACGATTAGAAGCTTGTAGAAGAAAATGTCTTCTTATGTTCTTAAGTCTTTAACTTATGATACTTCGCATCCTTTTAAATGTTTCAGTTTTTTTTCTTTCTTTTTTGTTCTAGTTACGCTTTTATCTGAACCCTTAAAATTTTTGTCTGAATGTTAAATTAAGCTCAATCTTGAGTACTTTTGGTGTTATATCAAATGGTGTTCCTTTGTCTATTACCTTCCAGCCCTTTACGAATCGATCGATTAGGTAGGAAAAAAAACAAATATCTCTCAAGGGATACAAATTTACATTTCTCAGATATAGTCTCAACTTGGTTGGCTACTTTCAAATCTTGTCACTCAAAAGCGTAAACAAAAAATCAAGAGGATTAGTAGTAACTTAAGACTGAGACTTTAGCTTGAGGACCACCTTGTACATAGACAAAATCATAAGCTTGTCCTGCTCTCAAAGTCTTTTGCCACTGAGGAAGCTGGTAAGTATTCCTTTGTCCCGTTGGGTTTAGACCCCATATAGGTCCAGATAGATCTTCAATCTTAAGCTTGAGATCCGTTATCGGTTTCTGAGAATTGTTCTTGATGATCACTTTGTGTCTGTAGTACCTCGTGTTCCCGGCCATCCAATTGGTAGTTATTGAATGAAGAAACTCTATCGGTGCACCTGATTGCTTTGGAGTGTATGTTGTTGGTGTTGCTTTGTAAGACGAAGCTGTGAGAGTTTCACAGAAAATGAGAATCAGACACTTCTCGAAAAGGCAGGAAGTTGTAGAGCAAGTAAAAAAGATCATCAACCTGGTGCTTTTGTTGTTTGGTAAGGTTTAGAAGATCCTCCTCCTCCGTAAGACCCTATAGAGTTCCATACGTTACTTGATGATTCATGTAACAAGAAGGTAATTTGGGCACACAGTTTGTTTGTTTAGTTACCTAATTTTCCAGAGAGTTTAGCGAATAGACCAACGAGTGGAGCTGTTCCAGACAAAGTTGGTTCTGATTGCTCGTAGTTTGTCCGGTCATCGGCATAGTTATCATTCTGGTCTGGTCCACCAACAAGAGCACCATGGATAACATTAGGATCTGCTTGAACCCTTCTATACCAAGAATCAAATCCTTGAACACAGTTCACAGAAGAACGTTGAACAAAGATTGAAGGGATTGAAGCGCCTCTATGGTGAACTCGGATTGGATATTTTGGTCCATATCCAACTAAGTAACTCATTCCTTGACGGTTCTTTCCAAGAATATAATCAGCCTGCAAGAGGTAAAAACTCGGTTACTACTGCATTTAAATCAGCAAGAAAAATGGTTTTGTGTTACTGAAATATTTGGTTTACCTGAGATTTAGCAAAGTCAAGAAGTGCTTGAGGTGGAACCGAACCATCAGGACAATTGAGTTTAGCGTTTGCTGCAGAGAGATAATCAGAATAAACTGCAAGAAGATACGCAGCCGCAGATGCATATTGCAGATTGTTCCACTCTCGAACATACATCAAACCACCTGACATTTTTCACCATTTAAACAAAACATAAACTTTCAATACTAACTGAATTTTCTAGTAGTTAGATTCGTTTAAGACTTAAAAGCTGTACTAATGAACTTACCAGGAGTTGTTTGAATGTTGTAGCCACCATTCTTCTTGAGACAAGCACAAGCGAAGTAGTCAGCTTTCATCTGATACTGCTTCAATGTCGAAGTATACGCACCGCCTTTACCTTCTAACAAGATCTATGCACACAGACACAGATAATAAAAAAAATAGAATCAAGATTGGTATTCTTGATACTGCAAAGCGAACATTCTTGAAGAAACCAGGTTGATTTACCTTGGTGAGAAGGACTTGAACACCGGCGTATTTGTTATCCCAAGAGAACTCTTTCATTCCCCAGCCAGTTCCGCCCATGTAACCGGCATTGTTTACAACATATTTCAAGTAATACTCATCTCCGGTGGCACGGTGTAACCAAGCCGCAGCCCAAAGAAGCTCATCCTTCAGAACATTTACACAATAGAAAGGTTATATATTGTATTGAAACAAGATTCAGTGGAAGGAGAGATTTCAGAGAAAGAAAAATGTTGAGAGAGATTAGATCATAGGGGTTATACCGAGTAACCAGATGACATGTAGAAAGCTTTTGCATTTGGGATTGAATCAGTGTATAGTCCTCTGTACTTATCAGCAAATGAGAAGAGCTGAAAGACACAACAACAAAGTTTCAAAATGTTTAGAATCTAAACCGAACCGGATTCATAACACAAGACTAGGGGTGGATATATAAGCTGAACCGGATTATAATAAAAACCGAACCGAAATTTGGACCGACATCAATTTTAAACTGACCGAATCAAATAAACCAATTGTATCAACTTAACTAGAAAACCAAAATAAACAAACCAAACAGAACCAAATATCCAACCCTACCCAAATTCACTGACCCTTAAATGAAAAAAAAAATAGAGGAGCGAAATAATCAAACCAAAATAAACCAAACCGAAATCGAACCAGATAACCAAGTCGAAAGGAAGAAAAACGAACCTCTTTGGCATGAGTTAAGAGGATAGCAGAGTAAGAGGAGTTATACGGTTTGAAAGCCAAAGAAGCAGCCGCTAAAGCAGCAGCGGTTTCACCCGCTAAGTCTGAGCCGGGATGGTACTGGTCAATCTTATAAGCTGTTCTTGAAGTGGTCATGTCCTCGGCTCGCTCCCAACAGTAATGGTCAGATTCTCCATCTCCAACTTGACCCCATAGAACATTAGGCTGAGGATGAGCCCTGATGAAGTAATCAGTACCCCATCTGATTGACCACAACGTCTGTTGCATCTGGTTCGCACCGGATAGCTCTTTCCGGTTATCAACTGCAGCCCACGATAGCATCGTCACTGCAAAAGCCATTGGTAGCCCGAATTTCACATGGTCTCCTGCATCATAATATCCTCCTTCCAAGCTCACCTGTTCATTTATATATACACGAACCTCAGTATCATTATGTAAACTGAATTTCTTTACTGGTATCAGCATTTAGATTTTTTTTATACAAAATCTAGGATATTTTGCATCTCTGACAAATATCCTTGTTTTTACGTATGTTATTTAATAAATAAAACATGCACTTGGGTGAATCCGACTACATATATAATATAAGCATTGTATGTATGTTATATGGACTTACGCCTTGAGAAAGACCATCCTTGAGGCCAGAATGGCTACGCCATTTGACGCGTTGAGCAGCCGGCAACTTCCCTGACCGTTGAGCCTCAAAGAACAAGAATGTTTTGTCAAGGGCACTTCCGTAATTATAATACTCCGCTGCGGCAGTGGCTGCCGCGAGAACAACGGTCAGTAATAGGCTTAAGCCGAACAAAGACCCACCAAACTTACTCATTTCTCTCGATCAATATTAGTTAAGTTATCTTATCTCTCCCAATAAATGTTATTTGTTCTGAATTGTGATATGAGTTAGTATATATATTGAGAGAGAGATTGTGTCTCTGAGTTTGGTGAGAGAGAGGAATGTAGAGAATCAAATAGGTATACATTTGTCTGAACAATCATTATCTTTGTCTTTATTTGTGTTCGTGTGTGTTTTGTGTTGTTTGATAATAGTTGTGGCTTTCACGTTTTGTTAGAGCTTCTCACGTTGTACCTTGAGACTTTTGTGCAGAAGCTGAACCAATATTGACTTACCACGTGGAGATTAATGTATGCCGGATCTCTTGTATTAAAACATAAAAAAAAAATGTTTAAGAATAATAATATTTTGGTTGATTTTTGTCAAGACATCAACGGGCAAGCTTTCATTAATTCGTGGTATTCACATCTTGCAATTCTTTAATTTTTTCAGTTTTTCTTTTGTATATTCCACCGCTATCGTTTGATTGAACATATTTGAACTTGGCACTTTGTTTAAATTTCTAAAGTCAATAAAATAAATTAGTCAAAGCAGCACACTGCATTTAAAAACCAATCCACTTGCTTAACAATCCAAACGCACATAATTAATAAACTTATATAGTCGACCAAATTTTTCAAATGGTCTTGTGCAGACTAGTAGCGAAGCCAACGCCACGATCTCGGTATGCCTTGCGCTGCCTAGCAAAAAATAACCGCGACGGTTTCAAGACGGCAGAACGCTGCATAAACAAAAGATGCGCTCTCCGAGTCTTGGCCTTCTTTAGTATAATTGCTGAGCTCTGATTATGACCCCGGAGAGTTAAGCATCCGTTCCGCTCATCAATGAATCTGCTGACAATAGCTATGACTAATTCTCAAGTATACATAGTCATAGCTAGAAGCCTAGAAACAAACGTAGCTCTTTGGTTTGAAGTGGTCATGCATGCTTTGCTATGCAATATTTGATGCTAGTGAACCAATCATTACAGAGTAGTTAGAAATGTCTCCCAAGCTTCCAGGGTTTTGACGTCTTCCCTGATCTTCAATGACCAATCTGCCAATTATATTCACGTATAAGGGTAGGCAAAAAAACCAAACGGAAACAACCAAACCAACCGAATCCAAAACGACTCAAACCAAACCCAAGTCTATAATTATACATCCGGTTAAATATTTTTTTAACTTGACTGGTTTGGTTTGGTTCGGTTCGTTTTAAAACCAAATCAAAAAAAAAAACATACATGTTTTGTTTATGTAATTATTTTAATGTAATATATTAATTATATTAAAATATATTATAATTTTAAGAGTAAACCTATATATTTTATAATTTTAATTTTATCTATAGTAGTTTTAACCCTAATCTATTATATAAGAATTTATAATGAAAAAAAAAGAAACTAATCTAAAATTTAAACTATTTAAACAGTTTTGAAAGAATAAGTTTGATTATAGAAAATATAAAATTTTCATTATTTTTTTTTTCTCTTCAACTTTGATACAAATCAAATTAAAACCAATTAATTAAACCAAACCGTACAAAGTCCGAACCAAACAAAAACCAAACCAAACTAATTTCGGTTGAATTCAGTTTAAGTTTTCATAGAATAGAATTAACCAAACCGAACCGTAACCAAACCGAACTTGAAATCAAACTGGAATACCCACACCTTTAAGGCTATCAAACATGTAACCTAAAAGCAAAAATAACATTTTTTAAAAAAAATTTACCTTAAATTTTTTGTTTTTCTCTCTCTACTCCGGTCATTTTTATCAAAAGATGGATTTTCATATGGCATCACCAAAGAGTAGTCTCATCTCCAATGGACACCCATAGCATGCATGGTCAGATCAGCCACGATTCCTCTTCTTGTACTGTCTTTTGTCGATGTTCAAGATCAAATAGCCAGCCGTGTAAGACATGAGTACCGCCTACCAAATCAGCCTCCACGTATGACCAACAGGCATCATGCAGCCGTTGATCTCTAATCATCCCGAGAGCTGCTGTTACTCTATTAGGTTTTTATTTCACAAGAAAATTATCTAATTTATTCTTTTCAGCCAAAACATCAGCAAAAAAATCGTTACGGTCGCTTAGTTTCAAAGCCCCTTGCACTCCTGTGTCTACATAGCCATGTTGTCTTGGATCCAAACACATCTTTGCAATCTCACTCGAAACATCCACTGAATACTCCTCTTTCAAGCTTTTACACGTATCCATTGGAAGCCATTTTAATAATGCAGACTTTTCAGAAATATTTTTCTCGATTGGATTTTGGTGAAGAAACCGGCATTGGTCTCCATTTTTACAAGTCCCTTGGGAAATAATGCATATAGGTCTGTTACTTCAACGACTACGATCTTGGTTACTAATCTGAGCTCTTCCGCTTCCCAAGACCATCCCAGATGGTTTTCTTCTTGAATAAAGATGTTGTTGGTTATCAGAAGATGCAACGGATTTGTTTTCTTGTGTTTAGATGATCTGGAAATAACAATGAACAAATAATCAGATGAGCAAATAAGATTCTAGAAACGGTAGGAAACTAGATATGCAAGAGCTCAGTTACATTCTCTAAGGTAGAACAATTGATTACCACTGAGATATCTGGGGATTTTGACAGAATATCTGTTAGCTCTAGAGTATCGAGGTGCCAACAGTTAATCCAGTCCTTCACCCCAGCTAATTGTCGTTCATTTTGAATTGGATCATGTGTGTTATCTTGACCATTATAGACCTCTGCGTCATCATTATCTTGTTTCTCTGTTAAATTATCAAGTTTACTCAGTTTAGTGAAAATTTTACTATACTCCGGTATAGCATATTAGGATTTGTTAGTCACCATTACCTACTGGCACCACAATGAAGTGGTTTTCTTGAGAATAACTGATCTGGAAACAACAATGAACATTATTGTTTTAGGGTAGAGCAGAATGTGATGCACACAGCAAGTATAGACCGAGTTAAAATCAGGTGAGTAAATAAAGACTTTGTTAACCTTGCTATATGAATCAGAACATTACAAGAAGAGAGCCTACTTCCCACCGTCAAATCAGTCGGAAAATGGTAGGAATATATGATTTTCCATTGATTTCTGACGAAAACTAATAGTTGAAAATCATTCATTGAAAACTGATTATTATTGAAAATCTGTAGGAAATTTTCCACCAAAAAGCTGCTGTCGGAAAACTGTAAAAAAAATATCGGTGAGGCATTTGTCGAAAATTTTCCACAGAAAATAACGGTAAAAAAGTTATCGTTTAATTCCCATCATTTTCCTATATTATTCCAACAAAATATTTTTGTGGATTGTCTATGGGAAATATTTCCTACAGTTTTTCCACCATATTCTAATTGAATTTTTGTAACATATTTTCCACTAAATTATAATAATAATAAAAAATAGAATAAATTAAAATAAATTAGTGAAATCAAATAAATTAAAAATTAAATTAAAATTACATACAACTATATAAATTATATAAATGATTACTACATAATTTTTTTTTGGGTCAACATACCATATAGGTTTCAAATACAAAATGCATTATTACCATAGATTTTAAAACATTAAACATTAAGAAAGGAGACCAATACATTTCAGGGTGAATCTCGTCATCATGTACAGAATCAGGTCCTATACTCTTCTCATCATCTTCCATGATCATGTAGTCTTCAGGAGCTATAGCTTCATTCTTCATCGGAAGAGAATGATACAGAGCCTAACAAATAAATTACGTGTCAACAATGAAAATCTCGGGACCTTCTTCATTTATATATCAATGTCCACTTTGCCTGTATATCAAACATAGAGTATTAAGTCAGAGTCACTCACTTTCACTATCATGGAATTTTCAGAAGCAATGTGTTTCTCCTCTTTGGAGCAGTTTGACCATCAAATTCATCTTTCACAAAGGTGAATTCGCTCCCTTGTGTTTGGTGATATTTTGGGTTTAGTTGATGTTCAAAACAAATAAAAACCAAAGAGCTAGCATGAGATCAAAGCAGTAGGATAGGATGAATTATATACCTTATCGTTGTTTGTAATATACGTGTACTTCCCTGTTTTTAAAATTACACGGTTCTCCAGCTGATTATGATTTCTGAAAGACAGGATACGATAAGCTAGTTGAGGAAGATAGATTCTGAAGTTAACAGTATACAGTAATTATAGCAAACTGCAGATTTCATCTTTATATGGTGTTTCAGGGGTGCTTTTTTTCTATTAACTTTCATCAAGCATTGCTTTACCTTTACATAGAACCTGAAACAATAACAACAAAAAGGAGTGGCTTAGATTTTAGAAACGACAGGAAACTAAATATGCATGAGCTCAGTTACATTCTCTAAGGTGAGGAACAATTCATACCACTGAGATATCTGGGGGGTTTTGAAAGAACATCTGTGAGCTCCAGAGTATCGAGGTGACGAGAGTTGATCCACCCTAGCTAACTTCTGTTCATTTCGAACCGGGCCGTGTATGTTATCTTGACCCTCATAAACCTCTCCGTCATCATTCTCTTGTTTCTCTGTTAGATTATCAAGTTTACTCTATGAAAATTTTACTAGACTCTGGCATAGCATACTAGGATTTGTTAGTCATCATTACCTACTAGCGCCACAATGAAGTGGTTTCCTTGAGAATGACTGATCTGGAAACAACAATGAACATTAAAGTTTCAGGACAGAGCAGAGTATGATGCACTTAGGATATATATAAACCGAGTAAAAAGCAGATAAGCAAATAAATACTTTGTAAAACCTCGCTATCTAAATCTGAAGGCTGGCCATCATGTACATAATCAGGTCCTGTACTCTTCTCATCATCTTTCATCATCATGTAGTCTTCAGGAGCTATAGCTTCATCTTGGTGAATCCGGGCCCTGATGTCTGGTGATATTTTGGGTTTAGCTGATGGTCAATAGGATAAGATGAATTCTATACTGTAGCTCTCTTTTTACTGTACGTGTCCTTTTCCTTCTTTCTCGAGCTGATCCATGATTTACGAAAGACGAATATGATAAGTTAGTGAAGGAAGGACTCTGAACTTAACAGTATACCGTAATTATAGCAAACTGCATCTTTATATGATGTGTCAGGGATGCTTTTTTTGTAATGGCTTTCATCAAGCCTTGATTTACCTTTAGATAGAACCTGAAACAATATGAAAAAGAGTGACTCAGATTTTAGAGACGGTAGGAAACTAAATATGGTAGAGCTCAGTTACATTTTATATGGTTGAAATGAAATGGAACAACTCATCATTACCTCTGAGATATCTGGGATGTTTGAAAGAACATCAGTGAGCTCCAGCGTATCGAGGTGACGGGAGTTTATCCTTTTTTTTTTTACCCTTGCTAACCGCTGTTCATCTTCAACTGGATCCTGTGTGTCTATAGAAACTTAAAATTAGAAAGTTTATATAGAAATTGTTGGACTATATTTTATAATGATATATATATATATATATATAATCTACTAATAATTATTAGTAACTTTTCAAATTTTAAAATTTGTCAACATAATTGGATTTATTCTGGTAATTAAATTAATATTCCACAGTAAAATTTGAATATCAGATTTATAAATATAAGAAATTTTACAAATTTAAAATATTAAATTAGATTATTCTATTTAAAAACAAAACATATGTTGTTTTAAAAAAAAATTTATTTTTTCTTGAAATTTTTTGAAACTATAAAGTTATTAAAATATTAAAAATTATATAGATTTTTGATGTGAATACAAATTATATTTTAATTAAATAAGTATTTTTTATTCTGCTAATTTCTTAGCAAATATATATTAAAAAAAATCTTCAAATAATAATAAAAATATATTTTTAAAAACGATAAGTGTATGATTCAAATTAGATTTGAGAGGTTAAAATGTTCGTGTCAAATATGCAAGTCTTTAAAGAATGTAATATACATATAGAAAAATAACTTTTAGATAGAGGTTAAATAAAAAATTATAAATATAAAATATAATTATATAGAAAAATAAGTTTTAGATAGAGGATATTGAAAGTAATCATGTTTAATATTCTAAAAATAAAAATTATTAGTTGTTTATTAAATATAATTATAAGAATTTTAAATGACAAGTATGTTAAATAAAAATATTATAATGTAAATAACTGATTTATTGATAATATGTAAATTTAGTGATAAAATATATTATAATATAAATATATTAAGTGTTACTATTAGAATATAAAATAATATTTCAACAAATATTGTTGATTATATATTACATTTTAAAATCTCTACACATATGGGTAAAAAACTAGTTTTATCATAGCAACTGAGAAATGAATCGATATTTGAAATGTTTGGGTAATAATCTAAGTAATAATTAAAGAGACATACTGTAAAATAGATTAAAAAAAAAAAAAGATGAGAACTTTGTGGAGCATGAAGAGGAGTTAAAAACGACACGAGGTTCCGTCGTTTTCCTCTTCTTCCTTCCGTCTCACCGCCATTCTAATCCCACTCGTTCACCTGAGAGCCGCGACGAAGAAGATGCGAATCTGTAAGGATTAGGGTTTAAGGATCGACGCAAGACGAAAGCTAAATAATGGCACAAGACTCAGAGAAGAGATTCCACGAGATCATGGACAAGCTCTTCACCCCATCCAAACCTCAGCTTCCTTCTTCCTCCACTAGGTCACTCTTCGATCTTTACAATCGTTAAATCTGATTTCTGATTAGCTAGTTGAGGTCACATTGCACTTTAGCTTCATCAGAGCCTGTGAATTGCCTTTAGGTTTATTAACATTGCATTAGCACACCAAGGAACAATGGTTTACTTGACTGTTATCTTCTTTTGTTTCTCTATAGCTCACCTGTAGAGCAAGAATCAAGAGGCAAGAAGCGTCCAAATCCTTCATCTGCTTTAGCACTTGTTGAGCCAAAGACTGCTTTAGCTTTGAAAGTTCCAGCCGCAGGGACATCACCGTCTGGTCTTTGCAGGCCTTGGGATAGAGGAGACCTTATGAGGAGGCTTGCTACTTTCAAGTCCATGACATGGTTTGCCAAGCCCCAGGTCTTGCTCCTTGTGACCTTTTAATCCACAAATTCTCTATCTGATGGTTGTTATGAAATTGTTAGCTGATTCTGTTTCTTTTTGTGTGTTGTTGTGTGGGGTAGGTTATTAGTGCTTTAAATTGCGCGAGGAGAGGGTGGGTGAATGATGATACAGATACTATATCTTGTGAATCTTGTGGAGCTCATCTTTACTTTTCAGCCCCGTCTTCTTGGTCAAAGCAACAAGGTCTTGTTAACATGTTCTCTTATTAGAATCATCTCTATGTAAAAAGGTATAATTAACATGTCCTCACTGAAATTGGATATCTTCTCTGTTGATTTCTTTCAGTGGAGAAAGCGGCGTCGGTCTTCAGCTTGAAGTTGGATAATGGACACAAGTTACTTTGTCCGTGGATAGAGAATTCATGCGATGAAACGCTTTCTGAGTTTCCTTCAATGACACCCCAGGATTTAGTCGATAGACATGAAGAACGGTCAGAAGCTTTACTTCAGCTTTTAGCCCTGCCTGTTATTTCACCCTCTGCCATTGACTACATGAGGAGCTCTGATCTGGAGGAATTTCTCAAACGTCCTATTGCACCTGCACGTGGCGACACGACAGCTGAATGTTCTCAAACAGAATCCCTAATCAATCATGTTGGAGCGACTCCAGCTCAACTTTTCTACCAGGTTTGACACATGCTTATAGAATCTCAGTTATTCCTAGCTAACGTAAAAGACTTTTGCAATCTTGTTATTTTTTCGTTTCGTCATTTGGCATAACATTTCAATGTCCGTGTTTTGCTTTCAAGGGTACTTATATGAATTTGGTCGAATAGGATGATCCTTAGTCGATGGTGCCTCTATCAGTATAGACTGTATAGTTCACTTTAGTCCATCATACTTCCCAATTCATTTTGCTTTCGTTCATATGATATAGTTAGCTTAGAGAGTTACAGTTAATTATTGATCACTTATTTGACTATTGCATCCTTTCTGAGAAGTATTTGGTATACTTTTTGAGACATAGCAAATAAGAGTACTGATGCATTGATGTTTGCAGGCACAAAAACTCATCAGTTTATGTGGATGGGAACCGCGGGCACTTCCTTATATTGTGGACTGCAAAGATAAATCGGGGGAGGCTGCTAAGGGTAATGATACTATTGATTTACTTCCAGAAACTGCTACCCGCGAGCTTCTAAATCCCTCCAACTCAACCCCGGATCCAAATGGAATACTTGGGAATAGTGAAAATCCAGCAGTGCCAGACACATTATACTCTGATCCCAGTTCTGTTGTACTGGACTGTAAGCTCTGTGGAGCCTGTGTTGGACTCTGGGTTTTCTCAACTGTTCCGAGACCACTGGAATTGTGTAGAGTCACTGGTGATACCGAAGTTCATACAGAGGAAAGCTCCAGGGGTGGTACTCTTCAAAAACAAACTTCAAGCTTAAAGTTTACCATAGCAGGAGGACCCCCAGCAACAAAGCAAAACTTCAAAGCAACTATATCGCTGCCTATTATCGGCAGGAACTTAAGGTCGAGGTTTGCTTCTTACTCTAGAGATCGTGATCATGGGACTGAAAGTTCTATTCAGGATCAACAACAGTGTAAAACACCAGAGAACAATGGTGGTATTACAGAAAATAGCGATCAAGATATGAATGATGTAGGAGGGAACGCATCTGATTTAGACAATTATACTACACCACAAACCAAAGACAAACAACTGATGTTAGTAACATCAAATGTTCCTGAAACCAACAAACCAAAGGATTCAACTCCAGGTAAATTGCTTAAGAGTATCATTGCGGATACAAATTTCTCAGACTTTTACGAAGCACTAATTGTTATCCAAACTAATGAACTATGCTCGTAGCTAATTGTTTAAAAGCTCTAATTTGTAGAATGATGTAGCACTGTGCTTAAAACACACATTTCTTTGTGAAGATACAGGTAAATCAAACAAACAGATGGAGTTTGATCCAATCAAGCAGCATAGGCATTTCTGTCCTTGGATCTGGTCAACGGGTAGAAGAGGACCTGGATGGAGACAGACTCTGTCTGCATTACAACGCCATAAGGGATCTTATCAGACTCCACCATCACCCTCTTCCGTTTTCAAGGTAACACATTCGTCTTTTAGTGTTAGGATGGAAGGAAGCTGATTTCAGACTGATAGATATAACTTACCTCCGACTATTCCCATGTTTTCTCGACATGATATCGTATTTGCCCTTTATGTAGCAACAAATAGCAGGATCGGATAATAATAACTCAATTCCATTCTGCATGATTTTCTATTGATTTAATGTATTTTTGGAATCGTTCTAAATAATCAAAATTTAAAGAACAAGAACTATATGCATTTTCAATACCTGTAAGAGTATTGTTATTTCATCAAGTCTGATATGCCTTTGTCGTTTCTCTATGTGATGTTTTCAGGTAGATGACCCGTTAACATCTGTTCGGAACCTATTTAAGTCGCCATCCCCGAAAAAAACAAAATTGAACAGAGGTTCTTCAAGCTGAGACAAACGATTTTGTTCTTTCAAAAAAACTTGAGTGCATCCGGAAGTTTAAAACTTGAAAAACTGCAACATTCATGTGTTCTGAGTTATTTGTTGATTCCTCAAAAAAATATTCACTTTTGTATAACCCAGTTGAAATTGCTAGAGCTTAAAATCATATGTACACATGAGTTTGTATCGGAATTTTTTTCTCAAACTATACGTTAGAGCTTCAATAACCGTAGAACAAAGTTCAAGTCAGTAGATATACGTCACTGACTAAAATTTATTCGTATCCTGCCCTGTTGGTCTAGTATCAATTTTGGTTTGAGAAAGCTCAGGTACATAACATATGAACACGGAAGCAATTTCGGATCACCTTTTAGTTCGATTTGATAGATATGATTTTGGTTCGGTTGTTACACTGACCAGTAATCACCATGACCAAAGTTTAGGGTTCTTCAATAACGAGTGATTTTACACAGTAAGCTGCACATAGTTGTTTGAGATACTCCTTTCAACTTTCAATAGATATAAATCCTTTTCTATTCTTTTTAATATTACATATATTCTTAAATATACTATTATTTAGTTTCTCCAAAAGATTATTTTTCATGCTAATTTACAGAACTTTGAAACTCAAGAGTGCGGATGTTTCCTGAATTAGGATGGAAAAAGACAAGCACAAGTAGATCCCTGGTATACAACCATTTCCTTCCGTCATGCCCCACCATCTTCATTTTATTCCTTTAAAAATACATTTATATATATATACAAACCTTTCTAGTTTTGATAAAGTAATTCTGTGGACCATCTCCGGATTCATGGCTCAAGTTTATGGATTATGTTAACACATTTGTGGTTCTTGAAGCTTTTAATGTATTTAAGAGGTGTCTGATTCCTTTTTAAAATTCGTTTGCTACCAGAGTTAGACACGCTTATGGAAACCGTATATTGCTTTTAAATAAAAAAAAAATGCAAAATGGTAAATTTTAGTTATGTAAATCGTGAATATACAGAACATGATTCCTGGTTTTAAAAAAAAATTATTTGATTGGTTACTGTTAAAACCTCAGAGCTTGACTCAATCGAGAAACAAGAAAGAATGAAAGAAAGTTAAAAATGAGGAAGAAGAAGACTCGAGATTTGTTGACCCGGTGTTCACCTCCTTTCTCAATCCGAGAAGGAGCTATATCTCACCGGAGCTGGGATTGAACCAGCAACTCAATAGAACAGCTCTAAACCGAGCTCAAGAACAAGATTACACAGATCTCTCTCTCTCTCTCTCTCTCTCTCTCGTCAAAGACGAAGGCCAGCTAGCCGTTACAACGGCTAGAAGACTTTTATAACTAAGTCTTTTACACGTGCCGTAATCCTAGCTAGACTAACTGATCCAACGACTAATAACGAACCCTCTAAAACACCTAGAGGCTTTACAACACTTAAGCAAATACCTTAAGCTAACAAGATCGAAGCCTATAGCTACAAATTCTCCACCTTAGGCAAAGATCCACCTCTAAGCCTCACCTCATTGCATCCATCAACCTGGACACTCTTCGACTGCAACCGATGCTGATTACTTCTCTGTAACCCGAAGCTGTTTCAGAGCTTCCGTTACCTTGTAAACCGGCAAAACCTTAGTAAAAATATCAGCTGGATTGTCATCAGTACCAATCTTTAACACTCTCACTTCTCCTTTGTTAATCAAGTCTCTTCCAAAGTGGTACTTGACAGCTACGTGTTTAGTCCTCTCGTGAAAAACAGCATTTTTGGACAATGCTAAAGCACTTTGAGAATCACAGTGGACCTCAAATGCATCTTGAGTGAATCTCAGCTCCTCTCCAAAACCTTTTAACCAAACACCTTCCCGTATTGCTTCCGCCATTGATATGTACTCCGCTTCTGTTGTAGATAACGCAACTACCTTTTGAAGTTGAGATCTCCAGCTGACTGTATTCCCACCAACCGTGAAAACAATACCATTTAAGGACTTTCTGTTATCTAAATCTCCTGCGTAATCTGAATCACAATAACCTCTAATCTCGAAGTCTTCCTGAGATCCATAACACAACCTCTTACCAAGTGTTCCTTGAATGTACCTTAACACCCACTTAACGGCTTTCCAGTGTTCCTCCGTAGGACAGCTCATAAAACGACTTAACAGACCCACTGGATACGCAAGATCAGGTCTAGTACCTACCATCGCGTACATAAGGCTACCAACTGCACTCTGGTAAGGAACATTTTCCAGAATCTTACCCTGCTTAATCTCTTGTTCACTTGGAGACTTCAACTTGAAATGAGCTCCCATGGGCGTAACTACAGGTTTGCATTGATCCATCTTGAAGTTTGATAAAACTTTTCTCAGATAACTCTCTTGCGAAACCCACAAGTGACCTGTTGTCCTGTTCCTCTCAATTTCCATACCGAGAATCTTCTTGGCATCTCCCAAATCTTTCATTTCAAATTCACTACCCAAAAGGACCTTAAGTTTCTGTACCTCTGTCTTGCTCTTAGAGGCTATGAGAATGTCATCAACATATAGGAGAAGGTATATCAGTTCCTTGTTCTCCACCTCTTTGAAGTAAACACAGTTATCTCGTTCACATCTGTGATACTCATTCATCCTCATAAAATCATTAAAACGCTTGTTCCATTGCCTCGGGGACTGTTTTAATCCATACAAGGATCTCTTTAGTAAACATACTTTGTCCGGGTACTTCTCATTTATAAAACCCTCTGGCTGTTCCATCACAATATATTCCTCGAGCTCCCCGTGAAGGAACGCTGTCTTGACATCCATTTGTTGCAGTTCCATATCAAATCGAGCCACTGCAGACAAGATATACCTAATGGAGACGTGTTTGACTACAGGAGCAAATATCTCATTGTAGTCTATTCCTTCTTTCTGGGCATATCCTTTAGCCACAAGTCTCGCCTTATATCTTGGTGCCTCAACTCCTGAAATGCCAGGCTTCTTCTTGAATATCCATCTACACCCAATAGCCTTTTGGTCCTTAGGTCGATCAATCAGTACCCATGTCATATTCTTCTTGAGAGATGTCATCTCTTCCTTTGCTGCATCTGTCCATAAGTCTTTATCCTGATCCTGCATAGCTTCTTGATAACTAGAGGGCTCGCTCCCTGCATCTTCTGACATGGAACACACCAAAGCCGAGAACTCTTCCTCATATTCTATCATAGAGCATTCATAGTCACTTAATCTTGCTGGAGCTTTCGTAGTTCTCTTTGTTCTGTCTCTGATTAACTGATAGTTGCTAAGGTCTATAGATTCCTCTAAAGATCCTTCTTCCTTATCTTGATCTGTCGTTGTTTGCCCTCCATCAGTTGGTCGAGAAACTCCACCTTGAGAAACCTCTTCTATTTCATCTTGTTCTTTTAGCAGATCAAAGTTGATAAGCTTGGGCTCGGAATCCTGAGTATTATATTTTTGGGTCTCATCCTTGATTTCTTTGTAGACTTTATCTTCCCTGAATACAACATTCCTACTAACAACACATTTCTTCTCGTCTAAGAGCCATACTCTAAAACCTTTTACTCCTTCTGTGTATCCGGTAAAAATGCCCTTCTTTACTCTTGGTAGCAGCTTTCCTTCATCTGAGTGGACATATGCCAAACACCCAAACCGTTTTAAGTTCTGTAGGCTAGGCATGGCTGACGTCCATAACTCTTCTGGGACTTTAAAGTCCAACACTGACGAGGGTGATCTGTTTATCTGATAAACAGCTGTAGATGCAGCTTCTGCCCAAAACCTCAGGCCAAGACCACTCTCGCTTAGCATGCTCCTGACTTTATTCATGATAGTCCTATTTAGCCGTTCTGCCACTCCGTTTTGCTGTGGCGTATATGCGCATGTCCTGTGTCTAACGATCCCATTTTCTTTGCAGAAATCATTAAACTGATGATTACAGAATTCGAGACCATTATCTGTCCTTAGCTTCTTAACTCTTCTTTCAGTTTGAACTTCCACCATTTTCTTCCACTGGACAAAACTTGAGAATGCCTCATCTTTATATCTCAGGAAATACACCCAAGCCTTTCTCGAGAAATCATCTGTAAATGAGATAAAATACTGACACTTCCCTAAGCTCATTGGGACATTTGGAGAGCCCCAAAGATCCGAGTGCACATAATCCAGTCTCTCCTTTGTTAGATGTTGAGCTGGACCAAAACTTGTTCTGTGCGTCTTTCCCATGACACAGTCTTCACAGAAGGAGATGTCTTTTACTTTCCCTCCGAAGCATCCTTTATTTGCTAGGACATCGAGACTGTTCTGACCAATGTGGCCCATCCTGCTGTGCCACAATTGACTTTGTTCAAGACTTAGAGTAACTTGATCGGCCGAGTTTGTTTCTGATTCTTGACCTTCGGCCACTTTGGCTCTTCTTTGAAGAGAGTATAGGGACTGTCTTCTAGTTCCTTTAAAAATCACCGTGCATCCTTTGATTACCTTGAGAATGCCATTTCCCCCTTTGAATTCACACCCTCTTTCTTCTAGCAGGCCAAGCGATATAAGATTCCTCCCAATGTCTGGCATGTACCTTACATCATGTAGTACAAAGGTTGTTCCGTCAAGATTTTCGTATCTGATAGAGCCAATTCCTTTAACATCTGACATTGAGTTGTTGGCCATTTTAACTCTCCCACTTGAAACTTCCTTCAGGTTCAGAAACAATTCCTTCCTTGGAGTCATGTGAAAGCTGCATGCCGTGTCAAGGATCCACTCCTCATGATCTGAAGCTCTCGCAGACAAATTAACCTCTGCGACCAACAGACCAACTAGATCCTTTGCATCATCCTTAGCTGAAGCTGATTCTCCTCTCTCTTGATGATTTTGTTTATTTCCTTTGTTTCTATCTAACCACTTGTAGCACTGCTTCTTTAGATGTCCTTCTTTACCGCAGATCCAACAGACTCTTTTCCCATCTTTAGGTCTTGATTTCGACCTGCTTTTAAATCTAGAAGAATTTCCAAACCTAGATTCCGTTCTACCACGGACATAGTGTCCTTCACTATCAGACCTAGAGCTAGGGGCATCTCTAAATTCCGATTCCTTAGACCTAGCAGAGCTAGCAACATCTTCGAACCTAATAGCTTCTCTACTATATTTCAAGGTTTCTTTAAGAGAGTCATACCTTGGTGGAAGCGAGTTCAGAAGTAGAATGGCTTGTACCTCCTCTGGAATCTCGATGTTAAGGTTGTTAAGGTCCGTGATCAGTTTCATAAACTCGTCCACATTCTGGTCAATCGTCTTTGAGTCTTGCATCCTGAATGCATACACCTTCAGCTGAGAATGAACTCGATTGGGCAGAGTCTTGGCCATATAAAGTCTGTCAAGTGTTGCCCAAGCTTGTGCTGCTGATGAGCACTTGTCGAGCTTCCTCAGAACATGGTCGCCGACGCTCATGAAGATGAGATTCATGGCTTTCTCATCGCGTTCCGATCTTGCAACTTCATCTTGAACCGATTTCTTTTTCTCTTCCGGATCTTCTTTCTCTCCCGATGTAGATGGTTGGGCTCGTTCTACAAGAACATCTTTGAGACCTTGAACCGTCAGATTCGCGAGCATACGCTTCTTCCAGATCCCGAAATCTCCAGTTCCATCGAACATCATCATCGTCGTTTGAGACGTTGTCATCTTCGATTGGATCTTACTTCTCTGGTTGACTTAGCCAGTAACCTGGCTCTGCTACCACTTTGTTAAAACCTCAGAGCTTGACTCAATCGAGAAACAAGAAAGAATGAAAGAAAGTTAAAAACGAGGAAGAAGAAGACTCGAGATTTGTTGACCCGGTGTTCACCTCCCTTCTCAATCCGAGAAGGAGCTATATCTCACCGGAGCTGGGATTGAACCAGCAACTCAATAGAACAGCTCTAAACCGAGCTCAAGAACAAGATTACACAGATCTCTCTCTCTCTCTCTCTCGTCAAAGACGAAGGCCAGCTAGCCGTTACAACGGCTAGAAGACTTTTATAACTAAGTCTTTTACACGTGCCGTAATCCTAGCTAGACTAACTGATCCAACAACTAATAACGAACCCTCTAAAACACCTAAAGGCTTTACAACACTTAAGCAAATACCTTAAGCTAACAAGATCGAAGCCTATAGCTACAGTTACCATACAGATTTGCTATGTGTATTTTACGGCAAAAGACTAAAATNTTTTCCCCCCCCCCCCCCAAAAGTGTAAAAATGCAGCACATTCACTCTATCTCAATAACAAAAACACGGTCCATGATTTCATACTCAAAAACACATTTGACCCACTTTAATTTATTTCCACAAACATAAGTTCCCATTTTCATCATACAGACGCTAATTATTAATTTATTACATACATATACAGACGGAGAGAGAGAGAGAGAGAGAGAGAGAGTGAGTCACAAGATTACGACACAAAACCGAACCCATTTCACTTCTCTATTTTCATTCAGACCAAACACGGAGAGAGAGAGAGAGAAGAGTAATGGGAGAAGTCCGGAGGATCGTGGTGGTCGTAGAGGATAAAGAAGCAGCGAGGACGGCGTTGCAATGGGCACTTCACAACCTCTTCCGTCACGGTGACGTCATAGTTCTCCTCCACGTATTCTCTCCACCGCTGCGCAAGAAGAAAGCTACGGCGGCGCGTCTCCTCCGCCGCCACGGATATAATCTGGCCCTCTCTTTCCGTGAAATCTGCGACGCTTTCTTCAACGTGAGTGGATGAAAGAAATCAGTCTTGATCCCAAAGTTTTCTTGATTCTTGATAAACTTTTTTTTTTTTTTTGTTTCTTCGTGATTGTGTGTTACAGACGAATACGGAGATAATAGTGAGGGAAGGAGACGAAGATGGAAGAACGATCGCTGAAGTTGTGAAAGAGACTGGTGCTTCAACGCTTCTCGTGGGTCTCCATCAGCACAGCTTTCTTTACAGGTACTATTACGATCTATTCGAACGTTACGGGTCATAGTTTAAAGATTTAGAATCCCACAATTATTAGACGCTATTGTTTGTTTGATGGATATGTAGATGGGCAGTGAGTGGGATTGATGTAGCCAGATATGTTGGTTGCAAAGTGATGGCTATCAAGCAGCCTTCACCGGAAGACTCGCCGCCGGGAAAAGTGAAGGGACAAAAGAACTCACAGACGACGACCACGTTAGATAGTTTAACTAATTTTGACTTTTCTCAAATCGAAATTTCTGGAATACAGTAAGACTCCTCCTAACCTCTTTGTTCTCAATTCAATTATTCTTTTTAATATTAACTAAAACAATGTGATTTGGTATATAATTTCAAGATAGAGACCAGTTTTCGAAAAGTTTGATGTGTAGAGAATACTGAATGATAACATGGAACTTTGTTTGAAACAGGGTTCCTGAGACTCCTCCGATACCTAAAGTGCCGTACAGGTTATGTCCGAGTCCGCATGCGATACTATGGAGAACAAGACCAAGGAGATCTAAAGCTCGATACAGTGTAGTTACATAGTCTTACGAATTTTATTCGAAACAAAAGGAAAAAAACAAAAATTTGCTCTCAATTTTTGAGCCAAAGGAACAAACATATTTTACTCCATACAAAAAAAAATATCATTCGAATCACATTATTCGCAAAATGAGCAGTTTCCCAAAAATTGGTTGGTTTGAGTGATAACAAGAAAATGAAAAGAAAATAAAAACTTCCATGACACAAAATGCAAAAATTAACACATAATTAGAGGTATAAAGAATTATTTATTATGTTAAAGACTCGCTTTCCTCTACCATAAATTGTATTTGTATCTGTATGCTAAATATCTAAATCACATTACCTTTTTTTTATAGCAATAAGTGCTCTCTCCTGTATTCACGAACAATCACAGGTATGCTCGTTGGAGGAATCTACATATTACCAACACGAAATGTATAATCAGAACATGAATTGAAATTACTTTGGACTATCATAAACTAAGATCATAGCAATGTGTGTGAAACGTACCATTCCATAATCCGTTACGATCATAGATATATATTCTGAAGGAGTTGAATCGTACCTGGAACAAAATAGATAAGAAACATTAAGATCAAGAAAGATTTGTGATGAATTTTCAAAACCACTTAGAAAGGCTTTACATTAGATTCAGAAACTGGAGGTTTTTGTTGTTGTTATCCATCGTCTTTGAATGCTTTGTATTGATCCTTAATGGTACATTGGCTATCGCGTCAGGATCCCCTGCAAAATTTCCACATACGAGGCTCTGTAAAATTCTGATTAAGCATAAGAATAATCAATAAGAACGAAGATAAAGAAAAGCAAGTGGAACATTACCAAGTTCGTTCGAGCAGATTGAATCAAGTAGGACTCTTTCATGGAACTTGTAAGCTTCACAACACACAATGACAGGAACGCTAAACGCGTTTGCAACCATTGCAACACAGGAGGTACCAACTCTTGAGTACAGAGTTCCATTGGAGAAGATCGATGATGCCCCGAGGAATACCCTTGTAACATCACGCATGATGTAGGAGATGGCGTTTAAATGTGTGTAGGTACAGTCAAGGCCACGGGTCACAAGTCTACGGAGTAGCTTTTGCCCTTCAAGATTAGGACGTGAGTCTACAATCACTACACGGAATGTTTTCCCAATCGCATGAGCGTGTAAGAGAATCATCTCAACCACACAAGAGAATCCATATGTGAGAAGAACCTCTCCATCTCTGATTTTTGTCACAGCGTGTTGCACAATCACCTTGTCTGCATAAATGATCTTCTGGTCTATGAACCGGCCAATGTCAGAACAGAGAGAAGCTTTTGCCTCGGACTCTGACAGGTCTAAAGGTAGTTTTCTGATTTGGTTCTTCAGAAACCTGATTGCGTTTCCCATGCTCATGGAGAGCGGACGGCATTCTATCAAGAATGAAACATAACCATTTATTTTGGCTGTCAAGTCCATGGTCAGATCTTTCATAGGAGGTGTAGTGTAATCTTTAATAGCTTCTTGAAATGCTTGGAGCATGGCAATACATCGGGCATTGTCCTCAGATATATCTCCAGCCAAATGTTGCAAACCCACCTAATATTAATAAAAGACACCTATCTATGTCATTCGAGGAAACTGTAATTGCCTAACCAGATATACGGCGTAAAATCATAAACCACAGTTCAAAAAAGCTTAACATCCAAACATATAAACAAAAGTAGGTGTACCTTATAGACCGCTTGGTGAATGGTATCAAGTGTGAAAATACTGGAGCTCATATTAGGAAGCTGATTGCCGCGCTCGTATTGAGGAAGATGGAGGAATAACTCAACTTTGTTCTTGCTCTCAGTCTGTTCAACCACTGAACGCCTCTTAGCTTTCTCAACTCTGCTTTTATCGTCATACTGCATTTGCGTCTGAGGTACATCCATCTTCCTCTCTTTCTCCACTCCTACAACCTTCTTCTCAGATGATGCAACAGAAACTCCCTCTTTCTTCGGTTGAGTCTGTTTGACAACCTTACTAGGTTTAACTCTACCAGAATCACCTCCACGTCTACTTCCTTCACCTATAAAAAATCAGCATTAAGATGATTTCACACTTTTCACTAAAAAACCAAAATCATCATATAGTGAAGAAAAAGCAAGAACCTTTTGCAGCAGCTTTTGCTGCCCGTTGCGCCTCTTGGATGGCACGTCGTTCTGCTTTACTCGTCTTCTCTTTCAGAGATTTCGTTTCCTTCTCCTTCTGTGGTTTTGTGGTCAAAGCTTCCTTCTTTCCTGCATATATACAACAAACAGACTCAAAAACCATAGCAATTTCCACAACAGCAAACGTGCAAGATAACCATTCAAACGAAACCTTGATTGATTGAAACGTCGACGTTTTTCTTAATCCCTTGAGAAGTGGAAGCAACTTGAGGAGCTCTAACGGCCATAGTCAAATCAAAGCCTCCATTAGGAAAGCTAGAAGACAACTTAGTCGAATCACTCCGCTGGAAGCCAAACAGAGAAACCGAATCCTCAGAGAACTCTCCGTTACTCGACGGCGGAGACGTCCCGAGGAGGGAATCAACAGGGTTGTAACTTCCGACGTGGAGACTCCGGTCATGTGCTAATTGCCGGCGGAAGGCGGCAGGACCAGGGACGGGGACAGGAGCAGCAGCGCGAGAGGCTAAGTTATCGGAATGGTGACGCGACGGTGGTATCTGTACCGGAGAAATGAAATTACCGGAAGGTGAATCGGAGAGAGGAGACGTTGATGCGTCTACGGGACCGGATTGGCTACGATTCGGTCGTTGAGTATCCGGTGAGGAAGGTTCGATTGATGTAAAGAAACCTACTCGGCGGACTTTAGGAACCGCGAGAGTTACGCGACGTGTATCCATTGGTTGGAAGAAGACAAGACAGAACCGTTTAGGGTTTTGTTAGAAGAGATGGTGCAAAAGGATTTGACCAAAACGGTGGGACGATTAGCTATAAACCTTTCGTTTCAAGTCCATAGTTTATTCACTTAAAATAATTAATGATAATTAAAATTTTTGGTTTATTAATTTTTTTTCCGAATATCAGCATTTTAATTTGTTAAAAAATAATTATGTAATAAATAGTTAATTAAATACCAAAAAGAAGAGGTCGTAATTTGTAAATTTTGTTCATTCGAATGGGGAAGAAGAAGATTAGTTGGGTTGAGTGACAAAAGAAACAAGAGAAGCTTAGGTGTCCAGTGGTGATTATAGAGATAAATTAATTAAAAAAACGTAAATGAATGAAATTTTGGAAGCTTATTGAAGTTTTTTTGGCAAAACCGGGTTTTGGTTGAATGACTTGGTCAGCTCTCAAAAGTCAAACCCAATCCGTCCAATGAAATGCGATACAATAATGACTCTGCCTTCGACGACTAACCAAAAGTCAAGGATCCCAATCCGTTGACCACAAATTACAAAACTTAAACTTATGTCCGTACACGATATTTTTGATTGTCCGAGTCTGATTGATCAATGGACAAAGACTCTTTTCTCCGGCAGCCGGGTTTCGAGAACGCTTCACAAATCCACGTTCCTTCTGATCGAGTACGCTCTCTAGACCAAGGTAATGGTATTTAACCGTAACATAATAAGCAGTATAGCACATTAGCACTTAGTTGATATAGAGGATAAAGACCAATTCAATGGTGGTTATTAGTTAATATGGATTGATGATTATGATTTCTGATGGCAACGAATGTTCATTTTGCTTGGTATATTCGAATGATGCTGATATTATATATTTTGATCTTTAACAGAAGATTTATTATTAGATGCTGTTGATATAACATTGGATGATGAGCTCAATGAGGAGGAGGACCAGGAAGATACACACAGAGAGGCATTAAGTACGAGTCGTGAGAAGCATAAGTTCTCAAGGGAGGAGAGAGAGCACATCAGGGCGATGAATGTGATTAGAAAGAGAGACTTTCTTTGCTTGGAGAGAGTTAACGGTAAGATGGTTAACATACTCGAGGGACTCGAATTGCATACCGAAGTTTTTAACGCGACGGAACAGCAAAAGATAGTTGATAAAGTGTGTGAACTACAAGAAAAGGGTCGAAAAGGAGAACTAAGTAAGTAGCTTAAGGCTAAAGGCTACATTTTTCCTTTTCTTATATCGATTTGCAAAAAAAACCGTAAAAATCTCTACTTTTGTATCTCTTTGTGTTAGAGCGTGCATTTACTCCTCGAGGCAAAGGACGTTCAGCTATTCAGTTCGGCTGTTGTTTCAACTACCGAACAGTAAGTAAAACTCCTTCTTGGTCTTTTTTTTTTTTTTCTTCATCTACCAGCTCTAGCAAGTGCCAAAGAGTGAAGATTTTTGTTTTATCTTGACAGAGCAAAGCTGGAAGCCCGGCAGGGATTCTTAGACATGAAACTGTGGATCCATTACCTTCTCTTTTAAAGTTGATCATTAGGAGGTTGGTTCAATGGCATATTCTGCCTCCAACCTGTGTACCTGATTGTTGTGTCGTCAACATTTATGATGAAGGTGATTGCATACCTCCTCATGTCGATAATCACGACTTCCTCCGCCCATTCTGCACTGTTTCTTTCCTTAGTGAATGCAATATACTCTTCGGATCAAACCTGAAAGTTGAGGAAACCGGTGAGTATTCGGGTGGCTCATTCTCCTTGCCGCTTCCAATTGGGTAAGCATATGCATTTGCTTGCAAATTTTGTTTATATTTACTTGGAACAGTATAAAAACAAAGTCATTTTCACTGGTTTCAGATCAGTGCTTGTGTTAAACGGGAATGGAGCTAATGTAGCTAAGCATTGCGTACCTGAAGTTCCCACAAAAAGGTAATTTTTGTTAGTTTCTTGTAGTTAATGATAACATTTCTTCTTATTTATGTCGGTTTACTCTGTTTCAGGATATCAATCACGTTTAGAAAAATGGACGAGTCAAAACGTCCTCTCTGGTTCACTCCTGAACCTTATTTGCAGGGAATACAGCCATTTCCATACGAACTGGAACCGTCTAGTTCATCTGACCATGTATATTAGTTTCTGAAAATGTGTAACTTGATGTATATTATAGTTTGATTTGTGGTTATATATATAGTGTGAATTGTTTTTTTTTCTCGCTTTTTTCTTCTGTTTTCAATTTTCTAAACTGATGTGAGTATGTGACCAAAGAGCATGGTTCTACGAAGTCAGATAAATCGGGATCTTTCATAATTACTTTATATGGATTTCAATTAGTGGGGGGGATAGGACATTCATTTCTCTATATTTTGTGAATAGTATTTTTCTTTTCCGTAAGCTTGAGTTTTATTTTGAATATGGTTTTGATACTTGATAGCTAGTTGTAGTTCAAGTCCTTAACTATAAAACTACATTTAATCCTTGGGATTTGCAAAATTATGTAGGCTCGTTATATTTCACATATATGATAATGTGTCCTCAGGTGTGTCTTGAAAGCTAAAAGATATAAGAAACCATGAAGATCAACTTAGAAAGAATCCGAAGTCGGACATGAGAGAATTCCTTATCTATTGTTTTGATTGAAAGATATTACTATAGTTTGAAAGTAGCCAAAACGACTTCTCACTAAAGTAATAAAAAAAATTATAAGCCAATCATGGTCTCTCGATATGCATGCTTCGTCTAGTGCCATTTTCCAAAGGGTTTCTTCCTTATGATGATATTTAAAGGAATGCCATCATGATGAGGAACCGCAACATACATATCTCATTTGGTTAAAATATACAAAAACAACAAAAATACTCTTATATATATCAGAAATACATTATGATAAACTTAAGTAATTGGTCGATGAAAAAAGCATTCAAGTTTCTGTCAAATACTTAGTGCTTCTTCCAGGTGTGATGTTTTTTACAGTTGAGTTTCTTGAAAACTGATTGATATTTAGAGCATCTTCGTCAATAAGAATTGTAGACAGTATCTAAAATAATCTAAATATTAATATTTTAAAATAATTTTATCATATAATTAATTTTTAAGATTTAAAAGAAATTTATTCTATTAGATAAAAAAACATATGTAACAATTGAAGTTGTACAAGTATCTAGAAAATTTTCATTTGAAATTTTTTAATCTTTTTTCATAATTTTGATTTATTTTAATTTTCAGATATTCTATTAGATACTATTAATAAAGTAGCTTTTATAATTTTTATTACATTAGTTTTTGGGACTTAAAAAAGAAAGAGGCTGGTGTCCTTTATGATGAATCTGACAAAAGAATGTTACCTAGAATTAAGTAATCTGACAAAAGAATGTCACCTAGAATTAAGTTTAAACCATCATTAGGATAACATGTCTTAGAAAAAACACTTTTACATTTTCTACTTTCTTTGTAGTTTGAGTGAAAATTGGATACCTCACCAAAAATAACACCAGAAGTATTTCAAGCACTTCCTGTAGATAACTATACTTCTTTATACATCTTTAGATCCATCATCAACTCTCATTTCATTGAAAGATATGTATAAGTTCTTTTTAAACAAGAGATTATATGCAATATTATTTTAGGTGTAGATTGAGATCAATGTCATAAATGTAACTACTGGTGTTAAAAGATAACTATTGAGGAAACATATAAAAACACAAGCAATAAAGACATATTTTAAGGAAAGAAAACAATCATATTGTTATTATTGAAAATCCGAATTCTAATATAAAAAATGTCTAGAAAAAGAGATAATAATTATATTTTTGTATAAGGATATATATTTTATTATTTTACAATTCTTTAGAATTAGAGAAAATAATAACTCTAAAAATGGTGCTAGTGATCCAAAAAAATTTCAAGAGTTAATTTAATTTCATATAAATGAGAGCAAAAAGTACAATTTTAGTTTCAGCAATAAAAGATCAGATTTTACTTTAACCAATAATATTGACCAAGAAAGAAAAAGAAACAAATTAACCAACAAAACTTTCTCCGGAAAATGGTAGACGCAGAACAAGTCCGTAAAAACAAGACCGAAATTCCACGTGTTTGCATGCATGCGCCTTTTCATCCGGAACTTGTCTCCATTTGTTTCACCCTCTCTCTCTCTCTCTCTCTCTCTCTCTCTCTCTCGCACCTCTCACATCTTTCTCTCCTCTCCGATATGGCTGACCGAACAAACCCTAGCCACATCCAACACAGACCCATCTACGGCTCAACCACCGTCCCTCGCAGCAACAACATTAACCATCCAATCGCATCTTTTCTCCGTCAGCTACAATCACAAGCTCCTAATAACTCCGGCCAGCTCTTCGGCTTCCTCGCATTCTTCATCTCCGGTGGAATCCTCCTCTTACTCACCGGAATCACCGTTACAGCTTTCGTTCTCGGATTCATAGCTTTCCTTCCAATCATCATCATCTCAAGCCCTATCTGGATCCCTCTGTTCCTCCTCGTTACCGGATTCTTGTCCCTCGCAGGATTTCTATTCGGTACTGTGGCTATCGTGTCGTGGACGTACAGGTATTTAAAAGGCATGCACCCGGTCGGGTCTGATCAAGTGGATTATGCTCGGAGTCGGATCTATGACACGGCTGCTCATGTCAAAGACTATGCTGGTGGATACTTCCATGGCAAGCTGAAAGATGCAGCACCTGGTGCATGAAAAGCTTCACCGGTATATATACGGTTTGGTTTCATATAGAAATTACTCTTTTCTGTTTTTTTTTTTTTTTAAATGTTGTTTTAATCCTATTTGTCTCTTTTGGTATGACCATCAATGATGTATAATGAGATCTCAAGCTTTGAAATTTAGTTTGTGTTTTTGTATGAATATCACTTTAAACAATAGGGGGAAGTTTTTTGGTGGAATAATTTTGATTAACTCAAAGCAAATCATGACCATATATCATCTTATTGTTTTTGGCCTAATTAATCCTACAATATTGCCTATTTTTGTTTATGAGATTTGATAAGTAGCCTATTTCGATTTAAGAAGAGTGTATATTACGTTTTTTTTTATGGAAAAGAAAAATATGAGTGAAAACGCAACTTTTCTTTCAGTTTTGTTTTTCGTTTTGGATATGACCCTTTTAAGTATGAATAGCATTTGCAGTTGGACATGCCAATGAGGCGACGACGTTTATACTTAAGTACCTGTTTTAACGTTTTGGATTTTTTCAAATACTAAGCGAGTCAAACTGAACTAAGTCAAATGAAATTAATAAAGCGGACCAAGTGATCAATATTAAATTGAACAACTAAAACTTAAATCGAGTCAATAAATTACAATTTAATTTCTTTTTAAAAGCAAATTAAAACGAAAAGCTGGCTCTATGCTATCATCGATAGTTGGCTAACACATAGTCTACGGATAATTTCGAAATATTTTTCAGCATGTACTCATTTCAGTATTATTCTCTAGTAGATAGTTTACGGTATTATAATTTT
The DNA here is from genome assembly GCA_900406495.1 of Sisymbrium altissimum. NCBI lineage: Eukaryota > Viridiplantae > Streptophyta > Magnoliopsida > Brassicales > Brassicaceae > Sisymbrium > Sisymbrium altissimum. The sequence goes on along the minus strand of OVBI01000243.1, from coordinate 60,033 downwards.
CTGATAGTACTATATAGTAAAAAAACTCAAAACATGAACGCGATTTGAAAGCATAAAAGCTAACCTCTAATGCAATCAATTCAACTTTTTACCTACTAACCTAAAGGGAATTATCAGATTACGGTAGCTACTTAAATATATATCAAGAATATATTAGTCTGGCATGATGGTTTTGGACTTTGAACCCTGAAATTTTAACGGCCTATCCAAGTTTAAATGTTGTAACAGGACAACTTAGAATAAAAAGGCATCACAAGAACATACTTTATATACATACATAGTTTGTTTGCTGCTTCAAAATCCTTACGTTCCAATCAGGTTCAACGGCGATCCGTCTTAAGAACGGGTCGCGTAATTGGGCAACGGAGTGGCACGTGGAGACCTTGGAGGCATCTCTCTTAACTGACGTCCGTTGCAGTCGTAATAAATCACTCCCGAGAAATCTAACGGCTCACATTTGCCGCCCATCAAAATCTCTCTCTGCCAAAGACCATGCTCCTCCTCCTCCTGCATCGCCGTCGTTTTCTTCTTCTCTGGCTTAAATCCTCCGCCGTAGCCTGTGTTTTTCCGGCCGACCATCGTCATCGCCTTGTTGCTCAAAGCCATAAGCAACTCTTTCGGACGTTGGGATCTCATCGGCGTGCTCGTCAGATTCCATCGGCCACCGGAGTTTTCGCTGTGACTTCGCTTCTTTGGCTTTAGCTTCTTCGAGAGGCGATTTGCATGCCTGGCGCAGAGTACCATTAGAGAGACGAGATAGCTCACGCTTAGACGCTTGTGAGAAGAAGAGGAGTTATGTGCCGCCGGCGTAGATCGGTCCATAGCTTCGCCGGTAAAAAAAGAGAGATCAGAAATAAAAACCCTTCGTTCTTTTTTTTTTGTTTTTTGGTTTTGTTTTAACGGGTCAAAGTCAAGAACTCGATTTTGAGGCGAAGTAATCTCTGCTCTGGTGTCTGAAATGAATGTATATCTATATATATAAATCAGACGCGTCGATGAGATTTAAGAAAAAGGATGTTAAGTTACCGATGGAACCGGTCGCCTTTGCGTTGATTTTCTTTGTTTATAGTATTAATTATATTGTCATATATGTGGACAATGAGTTTTTGAAAATTTGAAACATTCGTTTTTTTGGAGTCATGTTAAGTGTTTGGAAGTTTTTTTTCTTTTTTTTGAACTTTTAAGTGTTTGAAAGTTCAAAGAGCATCATGCGACGGACATGCATAAACGATCCTTTGGAATAAAACTATTAGAATATATCATATGAACGCTAAGCTAAGAAGTCAGGCATAGACTGAGTCTACATAGAAATTATAATAAGAAGTGATTGGCTGAAATGGTAAGTCACTAGACCAATAGTAGTATTTGATCTTGTAAATGTATACGCGGTGAATATAGATGAGCAAAATAAGAAATGCTAAGAAGTTTGTGATTTTGAGCCTTTAATTTATTCTTGTAGTATAGTTTGTTTTTCAAAACTATGTGTGAAAATATTAACAAAAAGAATTTATGCGATAAAAAATAATTTATTTACAATTTGACAATATATCATCTTCAAATAAAAAGGAAATCTTTGGATCGGATAGCATATTCTCTTATAAATTAGAAAATGGCGATTGGTGATTACATACTCAATTAAATGATAAGAAGAGCGTAAACGTCACTTGGACGGCCATGAATAATTTAAATTGGAAGAAACTATATTCAATCTTTTGTACAGGAAAAGACTAATATTCAATCTTCCCAGTCGATCGGATTGCAAGAAAAGTTCGCATTATTGATGGATGTGTAATATTATTGCTGATTTGTTTGTTAACATCCAAATTCAATTCCAACTGAGTGCGTATTCTTAGAAGAAAAAAAAGGTTTACACTATTGTCGTCTTACGGTATACTCCTATAATGCTATATAAGAAACAACTTGATCTTTTGAATATGGGTGAGGGGCCTCAGCCGTTGACTTCTGTCTATCATTATTCAAAACTCTGACTCAGTCTATCGGTTCGTCATTCTTTTATTTTTATTTTTTAAGAAGTTTAAATTTTTATTCAATTCAAACAATTATTTTTACAGAAACTGTTACAATGATGCATAGGGTCTTTTAGAGATTTTAAAGATTAGAAATCAGAAAAAATTCTAAACTTTTGACGAGTTACTTCTATGTTTTCGAAGCTAACCATGTTATTATCGTTTTCTTGTATTCCTTCTCTCCTATTAAGTAGATAGAAGAAATTCTGATTCATATTTGTTATCAGTGGCTTAGATCATGGAAAAAGGGGTGTTAGATGGCTAGCCGTGTTGTCGGTATTCTGTACAGTCGGCTCGAAAATAGCACATAGGATGTCGTACAGTTGAATTGGTGATAACACGTACGACGTCTTGCAGTCTCCCGCATGGCTCAGAGATAAAATGGATATAAATTAAGTAAAGGACATCAGATTTTATGTAGAAGAAGCGCCGGGATCCTTCCTCTTTTCATAAAATATTAATCTTAGTTCTCACCTTTAGTATAATTAATACATGAAAAGTTATTCGAATTTTGGGTTAATCTGACTGATTCTACCCTGTTATTTCGAATCACTCTCATTAGTATGCTCTAAATTATTTATTTATTTATTTTTCTCCTTCACTAATCTGATGCATCCTCAAAAGCTCTCCTAACAAAAAAATTAAACCCAAGTGGTTAATTATGGACTCATGATATAAAATTTGAAACAATTAGGAGAGGAGAAGACAACCTTGGATTTATTAGTTTTTATTTTGAATAAATAAAAGAATGTAGAGTAAGTATAAGATATAAGAGAAACTTTTTCTTTTCAGTAAAAGAAGATAATTTTTTTTTATTGTTATTTGATCATGTAAATAAAATAATTTATATCAGAACGATTAAAATATAAAAATATAGATTTTTAAGTTTAATAATTTAAGCATCATATATTGTTCTACATAAACATTTATATAACTATTTTTATTTTACATAAATATGCATAATTATACATTTATAAATTTTAATGATATTGCACCTGTCTAATCCGTGCATCCCTCATTTTTTCTCTTACGAAGAGACAAAAAAAAAATTAATCAAATTTCAGATATTGTTTACCTCTGCGGCTGCCGGCTTGGTACTGTGAGAGGGTTCCTCCCCTTTCCTTTCTTTGTTTTGGTTTTGATGGATATTTGATTGGGTTAAAATTTATGGATCTGTTTTGTGATGAAAGACGGAGCGCGTGAACAATAGTGGTTCTTGACTTGGTGGAGTTACAATTGTTGGGGTGCTCCAGCTGTCTTGTTCTGCTCAAGGACTGCAGCGCTTGTAGCTTTTTTCAGTTGCCATCTCTTTGTAGAGATTTCTTCATTCCATTCAATATTTGATTGTCGTGGTAATTATATATTGTGTTCTTGCAGGGTTTCAGTAGATCAAAGTGATGTAGTGACGGCTATAAATATTTGGTTCTTTTCTAGCCGGATTTGAATATGTTTCCCCTTTGATTTGTAAGGTGTGGTGTGATGTAGGTATCGGTTTGCTGGACTCCGTTTTGTTTTGTGGTGATTCGTGGTCAAATCCCTCCTATTTAAAGTTGCGTCATCTTCTCACTTTGTGGAGTTTGTACTTATCTTCCTAGGTGTAGTATAGCTTCCGTTGAACCGGTGTTTGGTTGGTTTCATTGAGTTTGTTTCTAGGTCTCATTAATCTTGCGGTTAGAGGAGGTAATAAGGCTTTTTAGTTTTGAGGCTTTGTTCTATGCTATCTGACATTAGAGAAGATCTTTATAGAGTGATTCATTGTCTTTTGGCTCCGTTTAGCCAGTGTAGTCCTTTCTTAGTGCTAAATTTTTTTCTGGTTTAGATGATCATCATTTCGTTGAGTCTGAAGATGGACTGGAGTGGGGCCTATATTAACCTCCTAAAATAAGGTGTTTTATTTAGGCTGCATATGAAGCAATTTCTACTTTCTATAATTTCCGTTTCTTCGGTTTATCTCTTTGATTCTATTTTTTCAACCCTTTTTAGTTTTAATTTTTTCTTGTGATTTCAAATTGTTATTACTATTAATTAATATTACCAAATTATGATGTTAAATGGAGTACCGACTGAATTTGATTCCATGTTTTTTTATTTTTTTTTTGTATGGAACCAATTTTAAAGTCAAATATTTTTTTTTAACCAATCTGTAACACCTAAATACTTTATTTCTAATAATATTTACAATTTATTAAAAATAAAAAAAATTATAAATTTTTTGAACATCGAAAAAATATAAATTGATAATCTGATAATCTTTTTAATGAAATATTGAATGGAAGCCTATTCAGTGGTTGACTAAAGTTAATTAAGAGTTAAAAAAAAAAAACTGTCCATAAAATTTTCTTAATTTATAATCGAAAATATTTTAAACGCAAAGAAAGAAAGAAATATTGATGGTGTGGGCTCAATTTGAATTATATTGAAAAAGTCATAGTGGGCCGGCTAATCAAGCCCATGCTCCTCACCTAAGAAAAGCCTACGCTCAAAGTTACACTGAAGATGTGTGGTCTTTATTTTTCCACGAACAGTTTTCATCAGGGGGTTATTGATTTCACAAACAGTTCACTAGTATTAGTAACATTTTTATACTTAAACTATTTAGATAACGATCTATAAGGTACAATTAGTACGTAATACTCATTATACAAGGATCCAGTTTTGAGTTTCGACGAATCTATGATTTTACTATATATTTGCCCATTTGAATTTAAAATATATATCTGATTCTTGAAGCGGCTATCCAATCAAACCCCATACCATGTGACGGATTCCATATATCTATCAACACACTCACTATATTCACACAAATTAAACACACACTCGGCACTCGCCTTTATTCGTGGCGCTATATTTAATAAAATGGCTAGTGAACAAACACAACCTTTTTGTTGACATTAGATCGATTAATTAGGTCCATATTCTACAAATGTGGCATTGTTCTTTCTGCAAATGTAATGTCAATACCAACTACATATGCCATTTTCAATGGAAGTTTCTAAATATCTTTTTTTTTAAAAAAAATTCACATTAAAAAATTCAATAACTTATATTGAGCTATGTTATAGAAGATAACGCTGATAATTTTAAGAGTTCATTTTATATAGTATGATAGATATTCTCTTAAAATAATATAATAAACTTACAATCAGAAAAGAAGTAGTATATTAAGAAACTAGTTTACAATAAAATAAATAAAACACGATAAAAGTATAAGAAAATATAAAACTATTACTTTATTAACCAATAAATTTAACATTTTAACAAAAAGCAAATACATTCGAACAAAAGATTAACGCACAATGTACTATCGCAATCGATACACATAAAATTGCTTACGTTCAATGAGAATATACTACGAAGCAGTGTAGTAGGATAACGGAGAGATCTTTATCTACGATACAAAAACTGAAGCTATTGATCGATGATAACGAACCCCATTTTTCAGACCAAGAAACCATACACAAATATAATGGTTACATCAATTTAATACACTTGACAATATATAATCATGATCCACGGTCATGTATGTAGTCATAACAATATATAAATCCAAAAAGCAACAAAAATCTATTAAATCAAATCAGAATTAAAAACCTTGTAGCTAGTGATGCAAAGGGTTTGGACCGCTAGGTACGATCCGTTCCTCATCATTGTACCAAGAATCAGTTTCTTTTTCTGTCGAGCTTCGACGCTGACGTTGAGTAAGATCTTTGTTCTTGAGAAACGGAGTAAAATCAAAATTACTTGCTAGAATTCTCTTATGGCCGTGACCAGTGCCGGTTTTACGCTTGTACGAGGTGGTATATGCAAAAGAAACAAGAAGAAAGACGAACAGCACAGAGAGTATAGAGATATGGAAGAGATAACTACACGGTTTAGGGTGTTTCTTCATGGCCATGTACAGAAAATATTGATGAAGAAGAAGAAACAATAGAGCTCATGGAGACAGAGACAGAAGGAGAGAGAGAGATAATTAAGAGAAATGGTTAGAGAAAAAAAGATATGAGATTTATGATTTAACTTGAAGGGTGTTTTATTTTGCTAATCTCCAAAAATTACACCTTGTGTCGAGTATTAAGAGAGTAAAGTACATAATTATTAAATTAATTTATAAGTTATGATATGGAGTAATATTTGGCATATACCTGTGAGGTTTTTGGAGAAAGAAAAATGTATGAAAATGAGGAAAAAGAAAAGAGTAGAAAAGGTTACTTTACGTTCAAGGAAGAATGGGGGGTGCCATTAAAAGAGGCCAAATAGTCAAAGTTTTGAATTTATTACATTGTATTTGGTATGACCTAATTTTATTGGAGGGTGAGCACATTTTTTAACTTTACACCCTCGACGTATAAATATATTATATTTTATTCGTTATAGTTCCGATATACGGGTTCGACTTAAGCCGAGAGATACTCAATTTAACTTTTGTGCAACTTTAAATAAATAGGATAAATTAGATTCGAATTAATTGAGCTGTATCAAATAAGTTTGAGCAGTCCGACGTTTTGAATATTGCACATTCGTCCATAATGCACGGTGGTAGTTGACTTGATGATGACTTTCATGATATTACTTTTGCTTTTCTTTTCGATGGGTTCATGACTTAATAAACAATGTATATAAATATTAGATAAAAGCATGTTCGAAGGAAAATATGTTCTCATGTGTTTAAATATATAATATCTATCATTAATATTCAAAGGAAATTGCAGGTATAGTATAGATTAACTGAAACAATTGAGAACTAGATATATTGTTTGTTTCTATAATTTATTACCATCTTAATTATTTTTTTCTTTGACATATTCAATTATTTTTCCAGTATGAATTATATAATATTTCTATACCATTCTTCGTTTTCGAAATCATTAGGACACTACGATACTGAGATACATAATAACAATTAATCTAAATGAAAACAATTTAAAAAAGGGAGCAATAATTTTTTAGAAACTAATAGATATTTAGTCATGTTTGGTTTGATTTTATTTTTTTCCCCCTTATATAATATCCATGGAAAGTTACTATATGTGACTAATTAATGTTCATATTATCATATACATTATACACAAAGCAAATGAGCAAATGAGTCAGAGATAGCTGAAACCTCTTCTGCATAGTTGATATGTTCCAATGTTTACTTAATATACTCAACTCAAAAATGTTTAAATAATTCGGTAAAAAAAAAGTTTAAATAAGATTTTGATGGCATAAATATAGTACACATGCATGAATGTAAAAACACGCAAATGTTGCATTGCAGCGAACATTTTCTTAATTTTTACACTAATATTCTCATATCCCAAACTTTAGGCCTCTTTAACATATTAGATTATGTATCTATCAACTTAATTATTTTCATAATTGACATATTAAAATTTTGAAACCAACAAGAATCAAAGCGTTCTAGTTCTTCTTCCGTACATTACGTTAAACGTGATTCATTTCCCAGCTGTAAACCAATCCCACATTCGGCTATATAATTATCTTTCCGTACATTTAATATGTAATACATATAAGAGCCTAAAATGGGCCTGTCCTAAAATGTTTCAGTAACGTGTATCCATAAAGGCCTGTCTAAAATGTTTCACTAGGCCATAGTTTTTATCTTCCTTATCCGTTTTCGACTAGAGAGAGCGAGACGAAAATTATTCAACCCGACACAAAAAACTCGATTTCGAGTGAGTTCGGTTCTAGATGTAATTACAAAAAGTTAAATAAAAAAATGGCTATACCTTATGATGCCAAGAATAAGTTCTTCTTAACTATGCTGGATAATCACTACATAACATATTCATATGTTTTTTTCCGTAAAGTTATGAAAAAGTCGAATTGAACTCCATGCATGACGCAAAGAAATCACCTAGTTAAATACATTTACAACAAAATTAAAAACAAAATTTTTTTTCATGCTTTCCACACACCTTTTGATTCTAACATAGATCAAACAATTTACTAATCTTTCACATTGGTTTTAGATTAAAAGTATAAACCAAAATCACCAAATCCCTAAAAGAATGGGGATCATTTTTATTTTTTTTCTTAAAGTGAGAGTGATCGTCAACTACAAGAATCTTATCTTGTGCGTACTCTTTCCTTATGAGTGACACAATAGAAAACGAACCCAACTGATTGATGCTTGTTAATAAGATAAAGTCCCCATCAGACCACTTATCCTGCGCACAAGTCCACTCTTATCCTGCGCACATACACTGTCCACTCTTATCGTGCGCACCTCAAACACAAAAGAAGTTTTTCCACAAAACTCCAAAAAAGCAAAGAATCTGACCCATTCACATACATTTCGCAAACACCATCATGCCCACCACACGATTAACCCAAAGAACAGAGAAAGAGAGGAGAGAGAAACACAGCAAGAGAGAGAAGCAGAGATTGAAGCAAAAGAGAATCGAATGGAGAGTGTGGCGGTGACATGGAGCAGAGAAGAAGAGAAGTCATTCGAGAACGCAATTGCGATGCATTGCGTAGAAGAAGAGATAACAGAGGATCAATGGAGGCAAATGGTGTCAATGGTTCCAACCAAATCATTAGAACAAGTAAAGAAACATTACCAAATCCTTTTAGAAGACGTCAAGGCCATCGAGAATGGACACGTCCCATTACCTCGTTATCAAAGAAAAGGCATCGCCGGCGACGAAGCAGCAGCAACTTCTCCTGCGAACAGAGACTGTCATTCCTCCGGTGGAAGCGGATCATCGGAGAAGAAACCAAACCACGGAGTCTCCGGGATAAACAGCTCCAATGGTGGCGGAAGAAGTGGTTCTAGACCTGAGCAAGAGAGAAGAAAAGGGATTCCATGGACAGAAGAAGAGCATCGGTTACTTCTTCTTCTTCTTCTTCCTCTGTTATAGTCAAAGAGAAAAGATGTTAGCTTTTATTGAAATCCTCTGTTTCTTGTTTATTGTTTTCTTGAAGGTTGTTTCTTTTGGGTTTGGAGAAGTTCGGGAAAGGAGATTGGAGAAGCATCTCAAGGAACTTTGTGATCACAAGAACACCAACACAAGTAGCAAGTCATGCTCAAAAATACTTCATCAGGCTTAATTCAATGAACCGAGATCGAAGACGCTCTAGCATTCACGACATTACTACTGTGAACAACCAAGCTCCTGCGGTTACAGGACAACAACAACAACAACTACAACTACAACAAGTGGTTAAACACAGACCAGCTCAACCACAGACACAGCCACCACAGCCACAGACGCAACAGCATCATCCGGGTGCGACAATGGCTGGGTTAGGGATGTATGGTGGTGCGCCAGTTGGACAACCGATCATCGCACCTCCTGATCATATGGGATCAGCTGTTGGAACACCTGTGATGCTTCCACCTCCAATGGGATCTCATCATCATCACCATCACCATCATCTTGGAGTTGCTCCTTACGCTCTACCGGCTTATCCGGTTCCACCCATACCGCAGCAACATCAAGCTCCTTCGACTATGCATTGACAACAACAAGTTGGTGAAAACTGACACCAGTGTACATTTTCTCAATTTGAATAGCGAGAGAAAGAAGAAACCCCCCGGAGACTGAGACGATGAATAATGTACAGCAGAAGAATCTGTTTTTCCCATTTCAAAAATCTATGATTCTTTTCTTTTTTTTCTTCTGGAATTTTCTGTACATTTCTTGGAAATAAAGAGTCTAATAAAGAATTTAAATTCAGAGTGGTAACAGAGAGAAAGTTGCAGAAGCTCTTTTGTAACTTCATGTATGTGCCAAAGTATGATCATCATTGTTATACTTATTTATTCTTTGTGAACATAGAAGAACTGAAGTGGCCATGTTGTGATCCTAAAGACAAATCCAAGACATAAGACAAAACATAGGAGCAATTTACTTACAGCTCTAACTCTATCCCCAAGTGCTGCTTTTAATCTCGGTATCTATAGGCAAAAGGAAAAGTAAATCAATCACATATTATCAAGAAAACCAACATAACTATTGCGTAGCTAAATGCTCTTTCTTACTCAGAGCAGAAACAGATAATAACGTTCGTACAACATAAAAGAAGCGAAAACGCACAAAGCAATATTAGTTAATTAACAAAAAAAATAAAAGAATGCATTCAACTTCTTAAGTAACAGTATTTATTTCTGAGATGAGGATTTGTGAGTAGATGGGATCAACGGAATAAAAATAAGGAGACTCGGGATTTCATTTGCGAAGAGTGCTATAGTTGATAGTCCAATCTACGGACAAACTACAAATATCAGAAACAAATGTTGAAGATTTTAAAAGACAGTAGCGAAGGGAGTGAGAAAGTAATGTCAAAGATTTTGATCAAGGCGTGTGGGCCAATTTGGGCCCAATTCTAGATCAGTTTAGCCCATAATTATTTCACGTATTTCAGAAAATTGACATAAAAATATTTACGCCGTTGCCGGGGATCGAACCCGGGTCACCCGCGTGACAGGCGGGAATACTTACCACTATACTACAACGACTTGATGTTTGAGTTGTTACGTTTATCGTACATATTTAAAAAAGGTTTTTAATGTTTTTGCGTCAATCGTTACTTATTCGCTCGCACCAAGTCAAAAGTCTTTTTTTTGTTTTTTTTCTTTGTTTTTGAAACTTTACCAAGTCAAAAGTCTTCCAAGCCAAAGGAAAGAACAGAAGAAAGAAAGAAGCTAACCATGTGCGTACACAATCATGTTTACCATTATCAGATGACAACATAATTTTGCCAAGTCAATAGCAATCTAAGTTTAGTTTTTTTTCTTTTTATAATTATAATCTTCTGTTATAGTTCTCACCAGTATAATAAGTCAACAATATTCCAAAGTCAATCGCTTTTGTTTAGTGCCTTTTTTCGTCAAATTGAAGTACTATAGTTTAGTTTTGTGATACAGTTAGATAAAAATGAATAATTGATACATTCTTGTGAATATTGGTAATCAACTTGTAATCTTTATCAAAGATATTCCCAAGCTATTCATATATATACAAGCAAGCCTTTTCAGTTAAGGATGATATAAGCCACGCGATTGTTACAAGAACCTTATTAATGTCGATATCGATACATTAATAAAGAGGGGAATTCTTTCATTACTAATATTTCAATCGCAAAAACGATTATTCAAAAACCAACTTATCATAGTTTTAATAGAATCATGTAGGTAGAAATGATCAGATATATTTGGTTCTTGTTGGACGCATACATTTGCCTAGTATGTGAAAACAAATTCCAAAAGTTCCTTCGATCTTCATTTCAAAGTAAGCAACATCAGTTATAAAATTATATTCATGGCACTGGGACGAACAAAGTGCGAAAGAGTTTTCCTCTTTATTTTCTTAACTATGAAATTTGTTTGTAAAATTCTAAATTTTGTGATAAGAAAAACGACAGATATTACTCGAAAACGCTTAGGCTATAAGGAATGGTGAATCTTAACTCTTTCAATTTAAACTTCGGTAAGTGTACACTCATATGGTACACGTTGAAATGATCGTGACAGTAGGGCTAGTTCTTTTTTTTTCTTCGACAGTAGAGCTAGTCCATTAGTAACTATAATGAACTTATTAATCTATATCCACCATTGTCATGTTGTATGATTAAAAAAGGTGCAATATGCATATAAAAAAAGAGAGATTGCAAGATGTGACGAAAATTTCAAACTAATTCAAGTTGCAAGAATCGACCTTTATATAAGCCAAACCATCATTCTAATGTTTTATCACAATACAGTAAACGAAGAAAGGGAAAGAATCTAACCTTCATTCTCAAACCCTAATCAATTATCTTTGGTTTACAAATGGGTCGACCAGACCAAAATCCGGTGTTTCATGCACAACCTGCACAACCTGCACCGGTACAGCCAAACCGAGTACCAATGGGCAATCCCGTTCCACAAAACGGAGTACCAATGCCTGGAGCAGGCAATAACCAACCATCAAACTGGACTTCAGGACTTTTTGATTGCATGAATGATGGAGAAAATGGTTAGAAATTTAATAACTTTTCAAAGGGATATATTCGATTTTCGCTTTCAGTTCATTATTTTCGACTTCCACGAGATGGGTCAAACTAGAACTAAATTTTATTTTAATTCTATTTAAATGATCTAGTTCTGTTCAGTTTCGAGTTAAGGTGATTAGGATTTTGTGAATCCCGATAAAATTCAAAATACAAAAAAATAATTAATTTTATTTACATACTTTTTCTGTTTCTAATAAATTGATTTTTTATTAATTAGTTTTTATTTTTATTTATTTTTAGAGAGAGAATATTAATATTCCCTGTTAAATCATAATAAAACTCTACAAATGCGACTTTTGACTTTCTAGAAAACAAATTGCCCAAAAATGGAGAACTAATTAAAATTTTTAAAATATAAAGTACATTAAACAAAATCTGCAAAATCAATATTTTAGGAACAAGAAACAAAATCCAGAATATTAATTTATTAAGAGTAAAGGTAGTAGATTCTAAAAAACAAGGGAACTACATACTTGGCGAAATTTTGAATGATTTGGTTCAATTTTACGCAATTCGGCTTTTGTTTCAGATTCATTTGGTTCGTTCCATATAAAAAATTTCCACCATTTGGAGTAGTTGTTATAAAAGTTCGAATTGGTTTGGTTTTAGTTTGACTTTTGTTTAGCCACCCCTAATTTTAATCTATTGGTTTCTCTATTGTGTGTCTTTTTTTTTGTGAAATTTTAATTTAGTGGTTTTTCTTGTCGCTCCAATGTTACATATAATTTTTAACGCATTTGTTGTTGTTTCGAATCAGCTCTCATCACATTTTGCTTCCCGTTCATCACATTTGGACAGATTGCAGAGGTTATCGATGAAGGCGCAACCAGTAAGTACGCATATAACAAGCATTGGAACATGTATTATGTATGTCAATGTTGTATGCGTTAATATAGATCTACGAGATTGTGGAATCAGAGAATCAGCATTTTAGTAATTATAACAAAATGGCCATTTATGTTTAACTCGTTATTCTGTCACACAACAAAGATGGGATTTTATCATTCCGTAAGTTTTGGGGACTTAATTAATGATCATGTCATTTGTTGGCAAAAAAAAAAAACAATGATGTGTCATCTTATTTTTCCATATTTTCAGTTTCACGATTCTGTGATTTTGTGCCACTATCAATCGATACTATATATGCGCAGGTTGTGGGGCGAGTGGAATGTTGTATGGATTGATATGCTGTCTATTTGGGATACCATGTGTTTACTCATGCACATTCCGGGCCAAAATGCGAAGCAAATACGGGTTACCTGATGCTCCGGCTCCAGATTGGATCACTCATTGCTTCTGTGAATATTGTGCGCTTTGCCAAGAATATCGTGAGCTTAAGAACCGTGGCCTTGACCCTGCCATTGGTAAAATAGCTCTTTTCTCCAACTTTTTGAAACAATTCTTATTAGTTATAGTAATTGACCTTTTTTTTTGTAACGTGTAATTGATATCTTTTCTGTAATTAGGATGGAGTGGGAATCAGCAAAAGCAGCGGATGGGTCAGCAGCAAGAGATGATGGCTCCTCCCATGGGTCAACGAATGATGGGTTGACCTGGATGTTGTTTTTTTCGTTGAACATTATTCTCTTTAATAAATATATATTTGTGCGTATTTTTTTTTTATTGTGTACACATTTATTAATTTTACGACCCTAAAATAAATGTCAGCCAGTCTTCGTGTTCGTGGGTGCACATAAAAAGTTATATTCAGTCCTGGCTACAACAAATCATCACTAAGAGATAGAAACTTAATGTAGGCGTATTTCGAATCTCGCCTGTAGAAAAGAAGGTTACGGTTTCATCACTAAAACATAATTATCGCACGTAAATCTCCACATGCATGTAAATGTTCCAAATTTGAGGATGGAATTTTAGTGAGGACCAAAGAGTTATGAGTTAGGACTCTTTGTTAAACCAAACCCTTGCATCTGCATGTAACATAAATATTCATATTGTCGTCAAACTAGTTATAAGTTGGAGAATCCTAACCAAAGTCGTCTCTTAATTTGCATGAAATGTAAACTTAGAAGCTGGAGGTTTAAACCACCTAACTAAATATAGACCCCGAAAGGCATGAAAAAGAAAAGTGAGACCTCAAAAGGAGACGATAATGTTAAAAACAAGAAGATAACATTTGATTTAAGAATACAAACGAGTTTGGTTCGATTGTGGTTTCTGACAATATTCTGACGAATGAGAGGTGGATGAGAGAAGCTAGAGGAAGAGAAGTGATGGAGGTTCCGGTGACTCACGGTGGAGGAGAAGAAGACGGAGGTGGTGGCTATGGGAGGAGGAGAGGCTCGTCCCTGGCGTACGTAGAAGAAGAAGGGAGAGAAATGGAGAAGAGTGATAGGGATTAGGGACACTAGCTAGTGTCGAATGAAGATTCTTTCATCCATTTTCATTTTATGCATGTCTACTATATGTTAACAACTTGTAACCTATACTCTTCCATACGTTTCCAAGTCTCTCTTGAGTCATCATATAAATACCTCTATTAACTGTAACACTGTATTGTCACTAGTCCTAGCATGTCAATTTCAGACTTTTCGCGGAAATATGAACTTTGAACCAGTTTCATTCTGATTTACGGGTCACTGGTCTATCCTTGAAAAAACTTATATATTTTCGAATTATTTACCGGCAAGTTACAACATCTCAGACTCACCCAACATTTAAGGACAATGCACGACATATATTCTTCTTTTTTTTTGTAGTTCTGTTGCGAACTGTGAGTCTTTTTAAAAATGGTATTCATTTTCTAACAAATTTTGATTATAGTAATAAAAGTTGCGAAAACATTACTCGAAAAAGCTTTAAGCTTTCGTATGCCCATTTTCTTCGTAAATAGTGGGGGATCTCAAGAATAGTTTTAAAAAGAAAAACAATTGTACACTCATAGGTCCATGTTCAAAGAATCGTGACAGTAGAGCTAGTTTCATTAATAAGAATAAACGAATCAAAATAATAATGAGAACGAATTTATTTATATATACAGCATTGATCATGTTGTATAAATAAAAGTGCAAGATGTGACGAAAAGTTCAAACTAATTCAAGTTGCATAGGATCACCCTTTATATAAACCAAACTTTCATTATAAGTTTCTTTCACAACACCAAGAAAAAAAGAAAACAAAACCTCTACTGTCAAACCCTAAACTATTCATTCTCTTCGGTTTACAAATGGGTCGACCAGATCAAAGTCAGAGTCCGAGTCCGAGAATGAACAATAACTTTAATCCGATGTTTCATGCACAACCTGCACCTGAACCACAGGTGTACGAAAAGCAAATGGTCGAAACCGAGCAGAAATATCCCAACAATGGTGGAATGGTTAATCAACCAATCGGAGTACCAAATATGGCCAGACCGGCTCAACCTACATATATCAATCCCGGTGGAATCGGTAACCAACATTTTGTACCACAAATGGCCCGACCGGTGATTATTAACCCATCAAACTGGACTTCAGGACTTTTTGATTGCATGAACGATGGCGAAAATGGTTAGAAACTATAATAAACTTCTCGATTATTTTATTTTTATTGGTCCTCTTATTGTTACATAATGATTTTGATCTGTTTAATTCTTGTGTGTTTCGGATCAGCAATCATCACATTTTGCTTTCCATTCGTCACGTTCGGTCAAATCGCAGAAGTTATCGATGAAGGCGCGACAAGTAAGTATATATATAAATATATACATGTATATCGAAGTGGCATGCATTATATCGATTTTGATAGATATATTCATAGATCAAGAAATCAAATGATCAAGTTTTTACGAATCACATATTCTTGCCACGCGGTTTATGTTAATGATCTTATCACGCTTCCGTAACTGTACAATGTACCAATTAAAACATTATATTTTTGTCTTTCTGTTTATGTATATGTATCATATGTGTGTACAGGTTGTGGAACGGGTGGAATGCTGTACGGATTGATATGTTGCCTGTTTGGGATTCCATGTATTTACTCATGCACATATCGGGCCAAGATCCGAAACAAATTCGGGTTACCGGATGCTCCAGCTCCAGATTGGATCACTCATTGCTTCTGTGAATATTGTGCACTTTGCCAAGAATATCGTGAGCTTAACAATCGTGGCCTTGATCCTTCCATTGGTAAATTGACCATCTCCTATTTCTCTCTCAAATAATCTTCCTTTTCAATATTTTGAACCTTATTTTTTTGTTTGGTAATGCCTAATTGACTTGGTAATATATATATATCTTGGTTTATTTAGGATGGAGTGGGAATGTGCAAAGGCAGCGAATGGGTCAGCAACAAGAGATGATGGCTCCTCCCATGGGTCAACGGATGATGGGTTGACTTACTACACAACATGATTTTTTGTAATATTATTTGTGTTTTTGTTTCTTTGTATTTATTTTTTCGCGACAAGGAAATAAATGTCAACTAGGCTTTCGTGGGTAGGCATGATGAACTAATCTATGCTGTGAACATATTTGCTACAGTTTCTTAAAATTATGATTTCACAGTGATGTGAACCCGCTTTATATTCTTTTAAAATTCCTAATAAATTTTTTCTTTTTACTTATATTTTTTACTGTAAATAAACACACCAAGAGACAACTTCCTCAGCTTTGAGTCTTTGACTAAATTTATCCTCTCTTTTCCACAAGAAATATGTCATTTACACTTTCCAATAAGTTAACCATGACAATTTCGAATAATGAGCGTTAACTTATTCGCAATTGCAAAAGTGATAAGTACAAAGTAGCGCAATTGCAAAAGTGATAAGTAAAAAGTAGAATGTTTGCGAAAGATTCACATGTCCGTACACTTTTATTCGAATTACATTTCTAAAACGATTAAGAGTTTTTATTAATAGATCGATTGAAACAAGCAGCATTGAGAAAAACATATATATGATTAAAAAAAAAAATACTCATAAAGTATAAAAAAACAAAAACAAAATTTACTTTTACTGCAAGCCTCGAAGGGCATAAAATATGGTAAGGAAATAACAACAAATACAAAGTGAAAAGAGATACACAGAAATAGACAAAGCTGTTGAAGGCAAATCAGATGTTGATGGTCGCATCCCACAGCCGGAGAACTCCATTCCGGCCACCGCTACATATCCGTTTCCTCTCAAGATCTGACGCCACACATCTCACCTAAATCACAAATCCGATTATTCAGTCTCACTAATACACAAGGATACAGCAAAAAAACAAAATAATAAAATGTAATTATTTTTCAACTAGAGTGAAGAGAGGGATCGTCAACATACCACGGCGGCTGTTCTTTGAGGTACTCTATAAAGTTGCCAGCCTGAGACTTTGGTTCCGGCGTTAGAAGGACGATGGAAAAGAGACATTGAGTTATCTGCTGCTCCAATGCCCAACCAATGCTCACCAGCATTGATTGATAGTATAGAAGAATTATGGAGCGTTATGTTCTTCACGCATTTAATGCCATCTGTAGACCAAGAAAACCAAAGTATTCTGAGACTGTCACAGAACAAAGTGTTTACAGTTGCAAGTTGTATTAGCACTACACTATAGAGTTTATTGTTAGCTGCATATTAACAAAGTGAGCCAGGTTAGAGTTTATAAAGAGATCCTCACCGCCATCATTTTCCCAAAAACGGAGCAATCCATCAGCGGAGCCTGCAAGAAAAAGACCGCAGCAATGCATTTAAGCCTTGATATTTATTTGCGAAATCACTGCCTCTCAATAGTAATTTTCATAATTGGTCTAATTGATATTATCGTGGACCTGTGATTATTCCTTTGTCGAATGTGGAGTATTCAACAGATTGCACTGGCCCAGCATGGCATGCTAAAACAGCGTCGCATGATCCTCTGGAGATAGACCACACTCTTGCTGTCCAGTCATCGCTCCCAGTTATCAAGGTATCTTCGACCATTCGAATTGATCTGCAGAAATGACACGATTTTGATCAATTAAACATCACACATCTAAAATATCATAATATCCTACAGCAAGTAATAACAAGGGTTTAATATCAACCAATTCCATAACAAGATTAAGCAATCCAACAACCCGCAAATAACAATCATTTAAACACTTGTAGAAAAGAAAAAGCCATAGGTTACAATAAATGTGTTTATAAGACCAAAACAAATGAAACATGTTGAAGAGAACATTGTGAGGCTCACCGTATCCATTTTGTATGCCCTTTCAGTTTATGCATCTGCCTTCCTGAACGAAGATCCCATATATTCGCAATCCTGATTGTTTATCCAATCATATAGCTGAATACGTAAGTCACATCCAATACAGCAAATTCATATATTCCTTATATGTAATATAATTATATAGCATACGTACGTATCTCTGCCAGCAGCAGCCAAGATTCCTGTGGAGTCATCATATTCAATCGAAAGAATGGCACTAGAGCACCGGCCAACAGTTGAGACACACATATCGGTTCGAACATCCCACATCTTAACTGTTCCATCATGTGCAGCAGTGAGGACACGTTCACCTGAAATCATCTTGACACAACTAACCTGCATAATATTTTTGGATGTACATGATGGAACAGTTAGAAAAACATGTTAGTAAAAGCTTCCTCTTTGGTGACTTATGACTAATCGATAGGTATTAGCTGGTCAATGATATTAACTTCAGAAGTTTAAATTGTTGTCGATCACTGTCAATTCTGTGCATATGTTAGTGGTGGCAGCTACAACATTTTCCAAATGGATTCCAATAATTGATAATATCTGTTTAGTTAATTATCTCCATGTCTATATGCTTATTTTTGTGCTGACCATTAATACTTTACCCTGATGAATTATGTCCTAATATCTGCAAAAAGCTAAAAAGCGTAGTGGAAACCTGAGCATCGTGGCCTTTCAGTTCTTCTAGAAGCTGAAGTGTCTGTTTGTCCCATACGATAACAGATTGATCATCTGATCCTGAAACTATCTTTGCTCTGTCAGAGCTTATAGCACGAACGGTTCTGCACCAAAAGTTGAAAATAAAAAAGAAAGGAAGCACTGTTAAACAAACCGCAACCTATGAAATTTAACTTAAATCCCACAACTCCTGAGAGGCATCAAGGCGAATAAGAAATATATACCCAGTATGTCCTTTCAGAGTCGCTCGAAGTTCAGAACCACGTAGACTTGGATCCCAGATTTTAACCTGCTCAAATTCAGTAAGCAATCAAAAGATGAGACTAGGTAGTTGTTACCCATTCTGAATTAGCAGAAAACTATGGTTAACCTCTATCTGAATTTCATGAAATGAAACAATGGAAGACTATCCTATTTGAGTAAGCGATAATCCTTGGACCCAAATGATAACATTAATAGCAAAATAATACACTAATCTAGAAAAATGTTAATAGCAAAAGAATGAACTACCCTTTGACCCTAAATGCAATGATCTTTAGGCCTAACAAAGAGAGGATGCAGCCATCAACACAACACTTTTAAGTCATCAATGTGTGTGTTCTCAACGACGATATTAAGAACATGTGTAGGTGCAAAGAAAATTTAACTTAATAATCAAAAACTGACGAATGAAAAAAAAAGCATTCGTTTAATAATGCATTTTATACCGACCAGACAGTCTGTACTGCCACTGATAAAGAACCCAGCATCCTCGCGATCGCCCACAAGATCATAGACTTCCCTTCTTGTCACAGAGTGCAAGGCAGTGACAGCACCGCTGTGACCCTTCAGAACACGTACATTGGTCTGAATTTTCTTCTGTGCAGCAGCAGTTATGTCTGTTTTGCCAAGTTTAGTATACTGGCTTCAGCAACAACAAGCCAAAATCGCAACTGCAAAAGGAGGAGCTAATCATGGAAATACCTGAAGAAGCATTATCAGAAACCCACTTACGAACACGACTGAACGAGTTCGCTCTTGATGCCGTATCTCTGCTAAACATACTCTGAACCCAACTCCTTCCAGAAGCTTCTGAAGGTTGCTGGGTTTCATCAGAGGCATCTGCTTTTGGACGTGGTGATGGCAACCCAGAAGATATGGACTGCTGCTTAAATGAAGAAGCGCCCCAATAGCCTACACGAAGTTGCTGAACATGCGACAAGAACCCTCTGAGTTTAATCTGTAAAAAAGTTCAATTGGCAAAAAAAACATGTTATGCCTCGGCTACCGGTTAAAAAGCTTGAAAACTGTAATCATATGGAGTATAAAGTACGGAATATATGAGACAAATTTCAATAACTGCAGAATGAATTAAACAGAACCAAATTTACCAGTAATTTGTATCCAAGTTTTTGCTTCTCTGCTATTGTCTCTATCATGTTCCACGCCTCTGTATCAGGAAGTCCTAAGCCAGCCTGCAAAAGAGCATTAAATAATGTGAAGATACAGTAAACAAGGGAACTGTAACCATCACATTACGGGAAAACGAAGGTGAAGAATATGTCAACTATGAAAATAAGAATTCACCATATGTGATGCCACTATGATTAGTCTGGCTGTGACCAAAGTAGCGTAGTTCACTGATCTGAGAGAGTACAATAAAGGTTACACGAATTAGTAATGGCAGTATAATGTAAGACACAATGAGATGATTTATATCGGAGATTAGATTTCAAGTATGTGAACTACAACTAGCAAAAAGACACATGACATGGAATTACTTAGAATCTATGAGCATTGCAGACATCTACAACAAATACAAAGTAATTCCTAAATTCAAACTTCTTTTTCCCCCCAAACTTTTCTTTTAACGCTCTAGTTTACCAAAAGAAAAACAAACTGGAATTCATCATGAAGAGCTCCTTGCTAGAGCCAAAATATCAATAGAAAGACTGAGATGTTAGGGCTAGAAACAACATGATCATGTATGCAACAGAACAACTTCTACTTCCATGACAAAACCCCCACCATAAGCTTTAAAATTTGTCGTTGGCTCCATCGGCTCATTTGTTTAATATAGTTCTAAGCGTGCTTATGATCAGGAACAAGAATACGAAGAAACATTTGATAACATCAAATGTATATAAGATCTTAAGAAAACTCACTCATTTGCAGGCTGCTCCATGAGATACTCAAAGTAACCTTCCCAGAATCTGTCAAAAGAACTCACAATATGTCAATAACCAATTTTCTGAGCAGCATGCTTGTTGGATTTCATACCTCAGTTCCTCCCAAATGGGTATAGAGATGAGATGACGTTGCACATAGTCTGAGACATTATTGGCATCCTTCTTAAACATCTCTGCAGAAACTTCAAGTGCATACTGAACTGTCGATAAATCGTTCCTTGAAGCAGCACGGCTGACAGCCATTTTGAGCTGATTTCAACAAGTAACAGCCAAGACATAAAACCTGAGCAAAGCTAAATATGCACAGCTAAAGTGCAAGCAATTTAGAAACTAGGTATACTAAGCCGGTATACAGATAGAATCACCTACCAATTCTTTGACCGCAATGAATTGCTCCACAGTCAATCCACCATTCCAGTCCTGCAAGATATAAATCAACTATACAGTAAGGTCCACCCATATTGGCTCAGTATATATGCCGTACAGTTGCTACGCTTACCGAGTTTTTCAGATGCTCTCTTATACACTCGATAAAGCCACTCCCACCAATCCCCTCGGCATCAGATTCAATGAGCGCTACATGAGCAAAGTGTGCGTTCAATTTTCAATAGAGACAACGACAGCTCTTAGGTTTTTACAGCAGAGACAGAAATAACATAATCACAGTGGCCACTCTTTGGGTAGTATCTGCTGATTAAGCATAACAATTTGATTCATTCCATGGTTTAACAATTCCCATTGATATGAAACATACCCAATATCGTGCCGTATTCGAATGAAGAAAGAGGATCTTCATCTGAACCCAGTTTCAGAAGACGGAGCCATAATCCCTGGGAAACACAACAAACCAATGTAATCAGAGAGTGGCATTGGACTTGATCTCCACATTTTCTAAAGCGAAAATTTATTGGACATGCTTTAGATCGTTACATATAGAAAAAAAGAAAGTTATTCTCCAATAGTTTGGATTCGTTAATATTCTTAAATGTTGTGTTTTATTTGTCAAGTTTGACAGAAATCTGAGTATTATCAGGGGCCAAGTAAATCACCACAAGATAGACTTTTTCTCAAGTTGGGTAATTAAGGGTTCTTACCCTCACAAACTTCTAAATAGAAAAAACCATTCAGAAACTTGCAAATTTGGAATCTTTTAAAATACAAGAAAGAAGAAACTATACCTGCAACTTGACTTTAATATCCAAGACCATTCGATCTCTCTCTGCCTGTAAACAGTAGTTACAATATCATTAAAAAGAGAAGTAACGGCATGACATCTAGAATGGAAGTCTTGTGGAGTTTCTTAATTTTGGTTGAGTTATCATTCTTTTTCAACACAAGAATAAAATGAAGGCTAAAACGATTATACAGGACTTGAGATAGCATTCTATAAATGTCCTACAACAATTACAGAACTCAAATTTTCATTTGATATCCTAATTAAATTATGTGCATTGATAAGTTTTGTTTTATTTACTATCCATGCAGGACAGACCCACGGCACCTTTTCATGTCACATTAATTTGTTTCAAACCATGCATGAACAACAAAATTACATGCAACACTTACAGCCCTCTCCCTTGAACTTAAACTGTCTTCCTTAGTGTTCTTCCCTGGCGGTGAGCTGTAAATGGAAAATATAGAAAATAAGTAAGGGAATCAGATTGCTGTTCCAAGCATATCAGGGTATACCTTGGAGAATGCCTTCCATTGGATTCAAGAGCTCCGCTTGCTGCTGCGAGGATCTGCTTTCGCTTTTCTTCTTGTTCCTCTGACCTAACATTCGCAGGAAACCTGTCATAGGTATACCTGGTGGCTGACAAAAAGAATAAAGATGGATCAGAACATGATCACAAACGCGGTAGGTAGACAACTATTGTGGCAACCAAAAACCCATGAGAAGAATGCTAAACTATCGATCAGATTTCTTTTCATTCTAGGTAGTTCCTTATAAATGAACAACCACAAATTGTATCATTCA
This sequence comes from Sisymbrium altissimum, assembly GCA_900406495.1. Lineage (NCBI taxonomy): Eukaryota > Viridiplantae > Streptophyta > Magnoliopsida > Brassicales > Brassicaceae > Sisymbrium > Sisymbrium altissimum. Next base: position 36,995 of record OVBI01000243.1, on the reverse strand, counting down.
GCTGATGAGATCTAACAAATCCTTACAAACAAAAGATATAAATGTACCTGGTTCTTCAACTTCTGGCTCAGCTATTGTGATTATCTCAGGCTCCATAGAAGATTTAGGCAGAATTGACATCGCTTCTTGACCCCTTCCAACAGCATCTTGTAACTTCTCGAGGAGATTAGTACTGTTCTCATCAGAGCCTAGACGCCTTTCAAGGTAATCTAGGAATGCAAAGGAGCCCAAGAATTGAACCAACTGAAAACAATGGACGACCGCCAGTAAACAACAATTATTCAACACTTTTGGATGAACACGGTAAACAGTCAAAACTCAAAAGTAAAAATATGAAAAGACAGATTGCCATACAGATTGGAATAATAGAGAGCAAACAAGTTGAGTTATCAAACGCAGTAACTGTAAATATATGCCTTGACCATACATGAAACAGTTAGCTTACCATAGGCTCCGGTGGCTGGTTGGTGGATCGAGACCGTCTCTTCAGAAATGCATCAGTGCTAAAAACCTTGTTTTCCTAACAAAAGAATCCGTATAAGTGATGCAGAAGGGATGTATAAATGTATAAGTAAAGAAGGAAATTCACATACTATGAAATTGCGGTAGCCACCCAAGATAGATGCAAAAAACTTTAAGAATATAACCCTGCGAGAGGAAATGGATTTTGTATAACAAATAGATATCATGATTACCAAAACGATTCAATGGAAAACTTAAGCAAACATATGCCAATTGCCAAAGTTTACTAAAGTCACCTGAGTTGAAGGTCATGATCCTCTCCCCAAGGTTTGCTAAGGCTTCTAGGGCTCTGCTCAACAGAATTACCAAAGCCCCTCAAGTGATCAATCCCCACAACATTAGGGTGCAGTAGTTTCAAGATATCGTTTCGCAGAGCGCTGAACTCAGGCTCTGGTATTGGTGGTATCTCCTCAGAAGTAGTGATTTGGTTAAATTCAAGATCCACCACTACAACCTAACAATGGGAATGTTGTGAGACCAATATCAGCTAGCTGAATTGTAAAGAGGATAAGTATGACTTAGAATTAGACTCACGCCATCCATGGCAAGATTGTCCGTATCGACATCAGAGTGGAGACCCATCATATAAGGTGTTGGTGCATCAATGTAGTCTACTCCACTAAAAAATAGTAACGGAATGTAGACTTGCTTCAGAAACATACATCAAAACAAAGAATAGAGATTAGAAGAAATGTTTTAGTCAGTAAAAATGCAAATAGCTTTGCTTGTTCCCATCTAATATCCACAGTCGTCCACAATGTAATTATTGGGTTCACAAGCTGTACAGATGAGTTCATATTTGTTTTAAGGGCCTAATTGAGACTTCATCAGTGTTACAAGACATACCTGCCATCGGAAAGGATAAATTAAATGACATATGGCTTCTGCCACCAGAGTCAAAAGCGAATACCTAGCGAGATTCAGAATGAAGCAAAATAAGTGTGATGCTTTAATAGAGACGATATGCAAATAGTACTCGTTTCAAAACAAAAGTAAAAATGTTATGCATAATATTAAGGGTAAAACACATTTCGAATATGTCCCTCTAATTCATTGTTTCTCTAAATATCTAAATAGAGAAACTTACTTGTTAGATCGAAGCAAAATCCTCCTTTCAACTAGAACAGATGTAAAGAGCTTAATCAAGTTGTCGACATCCAAGCACTGTACGAGAGGTTGGAGAGATATCTACATACAGTAAAACCCCATGCCAAACATTACACAACTTAATTGGAAAAAAAAATGAAAGAAATCAGAAAACCGGAAATCTACAAAGTGGCAAAGAAAAAGTATTCAAAACAGATCAAGGAGACAAAAGCACAAGCCATACATCTGCCTGAGGAAGACTGTCCTCTGGAGGTGCTTCCACCGAGAGCAGGCAATTCTCGACAGCAAACAAGACTCTGTCTTTTCCGGGAGTCGGCAATGGCACATTAGATACCATATAGGCGATAATTTCCCACAATGGTTTACTGAAAAAAATTGAAGGGCACTAACATCAAGTTCAAACAGAAGAATGGAGTTTTTTAAGCGGAAAAAATCAACACAAAAGTAAACAGAAAGCCGATGCAACCAACAACCACATATGCTTACCGAGTATATCAAACCAAATAACATAACCAAGCAGTAAGGCATGGCAAAATTCAAGCAAGATATGGATAAGAAAAATATGTTATTTAAGCAAAGTGTATACCAGCTTCCTTCAGAGGAGAAGCAAAGAACAAAAATCTCCTCGAGAGAATCCCGAAGAGCACGGAAATTGGGGGCATGAGACACGATACAGATACACTTGTCAGCGTACGTATTCGGAGGTAAGCGATAAGCTTCAGTAATATCCTCGCAGACTCGATCCCGAAACGCAATGCAACTGACAAATATTTTTGCCCCATCACCCTCTGTGGACAAACAAAAAAACATGATTCAGATAACCACAAACAGTTGAAGCAAAGCTTATAAAAAGATTCCGCTAGAACAATGCCAGACTAGAAAAAAAATTAGTGCAAGACGACTTCTACGCTAGAGTAATGCCAGACTACAAGAGAAAACACCGCAAAACGGAGTAGGCACATTGGTGAAAAGCAAAAAAAAGATTCCAAGAATGCAATGTAAGGATAGTGACATACCCGTCAAGACAATGGGATAGCTCCGTGGGAAACTCGCAGGGTCACTGGAAACGAAACCAGAAGAATGGAACGCCACACCAGCAGGAAGAACACACTAATCCAAAATTCAAAGAAATCATTAACGGAAAGAATAACAAACTCTAGTAGGCTTCAGCTAATCAGATGATTCAATTAGGTCACAAAATGCTAACCAAATTCAAATCATCTCACAATCACTAACTTCGAAATGCTTCATTTAGCAATACGGGAGACCAAATTAAACAAAAAGAACTCTCGTAGGCTTCGGCTAATTCTTAAACCGGTGATTCAATTAGGTCAAACCAAATTCAAAGCATCTGACGATTACTAACGGAAGAACCAATTAAACGAATACAGATTCGGAGTTGTACAATTGGTAACCTAAACCCAATCAAAGTCCTGGAAATTGGAGGTTTTGCTCGAAGCTTACAGTGGGAAGCTGAGGAGGAGGGGGAGGGTAGAGAGAATGATCAGAAGGAGGGAACTGATCTAGAAGCGCCGGTAAGTAATTCGTCTCCAATCCATGGAATCCAAGATCTCCGTCAAGGGTTCGCATCTCCGGACCAAGTCCGCACACCACGAAGTACTCGAAGATCCGACCCATCGCCTCCTTCCTCAAGATCTGACTAACTGGGTTTCAAGAAGACTGCATCATCCCAATTTTTCAATTTTGGCGGATTTGGAGAGAAATGGATTACGAAATGATGATGGAAAAAGTAGTTGCTTCCTAAATCGTAAGGGCCGTTCCTAATTTGTTTCACACTAATTTACAACTAATTTTTTCTTTTTTTTTTTAGAGATTTTTCTTTTTATTTGAAAGTTTGCAAAATAACAGAAACAGACAGAAAAACAAATTATTTGTTTTTCAAACCACGAAGAGTAAAAAATCACTAATAGTTAAAATACTTTGATTTATTTGATCTCGTATATGATAACAAGAAACAATGTTATATGTATAATCCCGACATGTGTAGTACGTGTAAACTACATAATGGTCACCTAAATATGATCCAGTGAGTTGGAACACATCAATGTTGTTGAAGTAAACTATCTATTCAAATAAAACATTGTACCAGCTGTGTCAATAATGTTACAAAAATGTTACAAGAATGTTACCTTGCAACGTCGAAGCAAGAACATTTCACTCCACTACTCATCAAGTCATCAGGTTCTCTCTTCCATTGATGGTATTATTAGGAACTTCATTTCTACGGTCATAAATACGGTCTGTGTATGGTTTTAAGATTTTTTTTTTAGTAACTGAATCAACTCTACCCCATCTTACTGTTATAGCAAAAAATTTTGATTTATATAAGGGTTGATAACCAAAATGAACATTGAAACAAATTTCCATCATGTTTTCATTATTAAATATGTAACAATTGAAAACAATTCTGGACCAATTTGCCTCAAATTTTTGTTGACTATTACTAACAAGAAATAAAAAGAAACCACAGCATCTCTTGTACACACGTAAAAAGTAAATACCAAAACTAAATTATATGAAATTCATAAATAGACATAACATAGAAATCATCATGTACATCAAAATGATAAAAAGAATTCTATTCTATTATAATGACTAATAAGTTACACACAATAGAAACTATCACACTATATTATGAGATACATGATAATGAATATTGATAACTTTTAAATGAAATCAAACTAGAGGGAACAAGGAATGTAAGGTCTATGTAGAAGATTTATCCTTGATTAATTTTGCTATGATCTGATAGACTCTGGTTTTCAGTAAGCAGGACATTTATATGTTCTATATAGACTTTACCAAATAGAATATAATATAATTATAGTTTATATAAATTCTCACAAATAGAATAGAATGATTGTATATTCTATATAGTATGAAAAATTTATCTTATAATTATTTATCTATTTTTCCAAATTAGAAATTCAAATCATATGATATAGAGAAAAAAATATATTTCTCAGTCATATTTCAAACTTCAATTATACTTTAAAAAAAAAGTGAATTCAAAACATATAAAATTAGAATGTGGAAAAAATTAAACACTAAAAAATGAGAAAAACAAAAGGAAAATAATATGTAAGTAATAGTATAATATTGTGTGAGTTAAGACGCTGATTCAATTTATGAAAACTAATTTTTGCATTGGCAATCTGCTAAAAAAATAAATCTGTTAATTCTATTAATTGACATATATTCAAAAAAATATATTCTTAATTTTTTTTATTTTTATTTTAAATTTAACCTTTTCAAACCTAAAATTACAAAAACCGATAAAATTAAAGTTACAACTTTATGATATTTACTATTATACATATTTTTTTTAGAGAGAACATACTATTTCTTTGGATCGTGATCATATTAATGTATGGTGATTATTCAATAATGTGTGATAATGTGTGATGTTTGTACAATCCTAAAAATCTTTATTCAAACTTGATTATCAAACATATTCCACCTTTGGTTTTTAAGAGCTTATCAATCTTACTATTTGGTTTTAACATGAAAATTAGCTAAACCTTTAGAAGATGAAATAATTTATTTATAATTAAAAAAAAAACTACATGAAATATCTTTTAGATATACATTTTTTTCAAAACTTAGCATTAAGAGCGTTACGACGATATACAAAAGGAATGGAGAAAAACTCGTGATTGGTGTGGAGGAAAAGATCAGTTTATGATATAGTTTAAGAGACTAATCTTTTAAAAAAAAAAATTATTCACCTACTATATCATATGGGTAAATCATACTTATATAGGAAAAATAATAAAAGCTATAAAAATCCAAAATAAAGTTTTTTAAAAATATTATAAAAATTTTATGTTTCACTCAGATACATTTAAAAATTTTCTTTTTTAGTGTTTATATTACCAAACAAAGAAACAAATACACAATCATCAATGAAAATCACAACAAATGTCTGATATGATAGATATAGAATCAGCAAAATAATATCTGAATATCAACAATTACTACAGAAAATTACATTCTTAACACTCTATCAACATTAAGACTATAATTAACTTTGTGTTAATTAAGATGTTCAGAGTAGAAAATCAATTGTAAATCTTTACGCATAATGGAAAGAAAACTATGAATTACTCTACCTAAATCCAAATTTGACTTATCTAAATTATAATGCGGAATCTGTCCAACTATAAAAATTGCAAACCGGTCAATGTGAACTTAGTAAGCATTAATCATTAATCATTATTTGAAATTCATTCAAAGACTCATCTACAGACTGTAGCGAGACGCCATACTAACCCATGCGGCTATTCCCAAAACATTTCTCATCAGCGAGAACATGAAAAAATTATAGTTAAAAACACAAAACAAGTTTTAGAAAAATCAACAAAATAGTAAATGAAAAATCAATACAATAAGAATAACACTAACCTCTTCTACAGCAAATCCGATATACTCATGATTGTCATTGAAAAATGACCAATCAACTAGCTAGATGATAAAACAATGTAAACCCTATTTGGTCATATAAAATAAAATATATTTTTAGTAAATAAAAAAAAATGTTGACAAATAAAAGAAGTATAAAACAAAAATATCATTTACTTTAAACCCTACAGGTTTGGGAGAAATTAGTTTAATTAGCTAAATAAAAACTTCATAATCAATATTTTAGAATATTTTTTAAAAATAAAAGTTAGAGATGACTATTGAAAATTTTTTTTTACTCTAAATGAATTTTATAAAGTAACCATTTAATATGGTATAACTATACAGAAAAATATAATTTAAATAATTGTGTATTTATATAATATTATTATTTTAATCTCTACCTATCTTTACTTTTATTTTTTCTTCTTGTTTCTTATTTCTTTTTCTCTTTCCATCTTATTTACTACTAAGCTCTACATGCAAATTGATTTAAGCTTGTGATCAAAGTGAAAAAAAAAACAGTTGTCCATGATTTCAAATATATTGTGATTTAAATTATTTTAATCAGATAACTATTAACAAATATATAATAAAGTAAAAATTATATTATCTTTATGTTAATCTATATAAAAAATTACATGGATTAATGTGGATTTTTTTTGTTCTTTATAGAATATAACAAAATAATATAGAAAATATTCAAATGTTGATAAAATAGGATGAATTCTTTATTTTCTTGTTATTTTTTGTCCAGAAATAACAATATTTGATAGTTACTTAATTTATAGAATATGATAACTTAACAATTCTGTTTGGTTATAAAGCAAAGATGTCTATATTTCACAACTAATTATAAATTTTTTATTTAACTACTGTACGTAATTTCTCCCAAATCTATAGGGTTTAAAGTAAATTATAATTTTTTTTTAATTTCTTCCTTTTTGTCAACATTTGTTTTCTACTTAATTGAAAAAAATTATTTTATTTGATATGATCAATCAAATAGGGTTAAAGTTGTTTTTTTTTTTTTTTTTGGTAAAGAAAGTTGTTTCTTTTTAAAAATTTCAAATATTAGAAAAAACGAAACCTCTCTCCTTCCTGGCAACTTCGCATTGTCTTGTCCACAACGCCTCTTGACTTCTTGACCACTCCTGCTACTATGCTCTTTCCATTCTCGATCGAAATCTGCCAATTCGCGTGATTTCGATCGTAGAATCCCAAAATGGAGCCAGATCTTCACGACCACCAGCAGCAACAGCGAGTCCACAGCGTCGTCATCATCACTCTCCCACCGTCCGATGATCCTTCACAAGGCAAAACCATCTCTGCTTTCACCCTCACTGACCACGCTTACCCACCTGAAATCCACCCCGAGGATGAGCGAAACCCCAGTTCCCAACCCGACCCGCTTCACCAAAACCCGGATTCCGGACTCTGGTTCTCGGATCTTTCCATGAGTTCGCCGAGACTAGTGCTGGGTCTTCTCGGTATTTCCCTCCTCGCGATTGCTCTCTACGGCTCTGTTTTCCCCAACGCTGTTCAGATGTTTAGGGTTTCTGAAGAGAGGGACCGTGACGACGAAGATCATCGCCGTGAAACGACGTCGTTTGTTTTCCCTGTGTACCACAAACTGGGTGCTCGAGCGATCCCTGACCGGAACTTAGCGGAAGTGTTGGATCATGTAATAGAGAGTGGAGTTCTTGTGGAACCGATTGAACAAGAGCTGCTGGTCAACCCTATGAAAGTCAACCATGTTTTCTCTGCAAGCGCTGCTTCTTTTGACTCCTCCACTACGGTTTTCCCCGTTGGTGGAAATGTGTATCCAGATGGGTATGGCATTGCATGTTTTTTTACTACACTTTTTGAAAGTTTGAATGTGTTTTAGGTTTCTTAAAGGACAAGAAAACAAAAGCTTTGTGTTCTGTTTTTTTTTTCTTTTGTTGTTGCAGGCTCTATTTTACACGGATTCTTGTTGGGAAGCCGGAAGATGGACATTACTTCCATCTAGATATCGATACTGGAAGTGACTTGACTTGGGTCCAGTGTGACGCTCCTTGTATGAGTTGCGCTAAGGTAAAACAACCAGTTTTTGAGATTTTAGGAGAATTTTCTCTGTGGAACTTTGCTGATGAACATTCTGGGTTTTGGTGGTGTTTAGGGAGCTAATCAACTGTACAAGCCACGAAATGGTAAGTTAGTGGGATCTGCTGAACACTTGTGTGTAGAAGTTCAGAGGAATCAAATGACAGAAGAATGTGAGAATTGTGGTCAATGCGACTACGAGATTGAGTATGCTGATCATAGCTCTTCCATCGGTGTTCTCACCAAAGATGAGTTTCATGTCAAACTCCACAACGGATCACTTGCCGAGTTGGATATAGTTTTCGGGTAACCATTACTCCCGTTAACAATTTGTGACTTTCTTATAACGGAATATCAGAGTGTTTCTTCTTGTGTGACTTTGGTTTTTGTGATTGGAACTTTCAGGTGCGGATATGATCAGCAAGGGCTACTGTTGGACACTCTGCTAAAGACAGATGGGATTCTCGGTCTAAGCAGAGCTAAAATTAGCTTACCTTCTCAGCTTGCAAGCCGAGGTATCATCAGCAATGTGGTTGGCCATTGCCTTGCCTCTGATCTAAACGGTGAAGGGTATATCTTCATGGGAAGTGATCTGGTTCCATTACACGGAATGACATGGGTTCCTATGCTTCCCCATTCTCACTTGTAAGTACACACGCTGATCGGAAACATGAAACCTCTGTAAATTCTTGCTGTATAAATGTTCGAATTATTTTGGTATATTCCTAAAAGTTTTACTCTTTGTCATTCACATAATCAATCAAATTTACATTTTTCAATTTTTGGGATCTTTCAGGGAAGTTTATCAGATGCAAGTTACAAAGATGACCTACGGGGGTGGTACGCTTAGTTTAGATGGCGAAAACGGGAGAGTAGGGAAAGTCTTGTTTGACACAGGAAGCTCTTATACGTACTTCCCCAGCCAGGCTTACTTCCAATTGGTCACATCAGTAAGTAATCACATTATTACACTAATCAGCCTTTTTCCTATATTAAAATCTTCTTCTGGTCACTGATGTTTTATGATATTTCTTGGTGAAAGCTTGAAGAAGTTCCTGGTTTAGAATTAAAGCGCGATGAATCAGACAAAACACTGCCTATCTGTTGGCAAGCTAACTTCCTGATCACGTACTTTTCAGAACATTATGGACTCTTTTTTTTTCAGAACTAATGTAAATAAAAAAAATTATATAACTTTAAAGGTTACTTTTTGATATGCAGTTCCTTGTCAGATGTTAAAAGGTTGTTTAGACCAATAACTCTGCAAATAGTGAGCAAATGGTGGATCATATCAAGAAAACTTTTGATTCAACCCGAGGATTACTTGATCATAAGCGTAAGCGCTTTAGTTAAAATCTCTCACGATTACATTATTGGTTTGATTATGAGTTGGCATTATTTATTCGAGTTTCTTACCCACTTTTGATGCAGAACAAAGGAAATGTATGTCTTGGGATATTAGATGGAAGCAGTGTTCATGATGGATCCACCATTATTCTTGGAGGTAAAAACAAAAGACTTTTTTTTTTCCTGTAAACCCATATTTCTTGTCTGAATCTCGCAATAATCGAACATGTATGAAACATCTTTCGTTTTGTTTTCTGTAGACGTATCGATGCGTGGACATCTGATCGTGTACGACAATGTAAAGCGGAGAATAGGATGGATGAGATCAGATTGCGTTCCGCCTCGTGAGTCTGATCGCAATGTACCTTTCTTTCAAGGCTGAAGAAGATAATATAATTGTCACATGTGTTTGTATAAACCCGACGCTTACACGTGAGTGTTTTATAGTAATGTCTGTTGTAGGTGTAAATTAAGATTTCTCATGTTTTGATCTGTATCTAATTCAAGTCATGTACTTCGGCTAAATTGATTAGAGTTAATTTTTATAATCGGCCTGGCCCCACTGATCATGAGTTAAACGTCACCAAAATTATATAGCTTCTACGCATGACTTGTCTCACACGCATCTCGTTGCCAAATTCTCTTGTTGAGAGAAATTAAATAAGAACAACAATGAGATTTGGAGTTAAACATCACCAATATTCTAGCTTTCCTCATGACTTGTCTCACGCGCATCAAGTTGCAATATTCCCCTTCTGAGAGAATTAAGAAAACAACGAAATTGGAGGCCCATAGATGAATTAGGGCATTATTTATTTGGAACGAAGGCACCAATCGATAAAAAAAAAAAAAGCATTAGCCGCTTTCTTTTGGGGAGGGCACAGCTATAAGAAATTAATATTGGGGAGTGGCGGCGATAATGGGTAGGACTGATGAGAAGCTTGCGCCGAGACGTTGTTCATCTAGGCGCTGGAGGAAGAGGGAGGCTGGTCATAAGCGTAAGCAGGAATTATTGGTTGTTGATGCTGAGTATCGTGCGCCTAGACGTTCATATGGGCTCTGGGAGAAGAAGATAAAGGCTCTTCGTAACTCTGAGAAGGAGCTCATCCGAAAAAAGAGAGAGGCTGCGTATAAAGCTAGGGCTGAGTTTTGGCGTAAAGTGTGGGAAACAGACGTAATTCTTTCCCTGTTCATTCTTGACTTTAATACAATTGAACTGTGATTTGTGTTGGTGTTGTTCTGAATTAATCTAGATTTGATGATATCATCTATGCGCTAATTGCTATTTGCTAATGTATTATTTCTTAGGGGTTCGATATGGATCATTTGAAGGATAGTCATCGTTGGCTAATGTTCCCTTGTAACGGGAAAGACTGTCCCCTTTTAGTACGGCATTATGCAAAGGTGGGCCTTCATCGTCACAATATATTGGAGGTAAAAAAACTAAACGTATTCTCTTTTCTTTTGTGTTGTGTTGCAGTGTGGTGTGCTTCCCTTATTTCAGTTTCCTTTTTGCGCAGGGGACCAACTTGCAGCTTCGCGGAATAGAGAAATACAATAGATTTGCTTTCTGCATGCCTAGAGCCGAGTACTATATTACCTTGCTTGCGGAGGATCCAGCCACAGCTTCCCTTGTTACTTTCCAGACTAGTGTTTACGAAAGATCTCCTTGCACTTTGAATCTCTCTTGTGTTATCGCCAGACCTAAACCTACAGGTTAATATACTTGAATCGTTATAATAGCAGTCTGTCTAGTCATCATGACCTAGATCCTCTGCTGATATGTATTGTGTGACTTATCTCTCTAGGGACCAAGTCTACGCTTATGGCGGACAACTTCTACGATAATAAGGGTTGGCGTGAGTGGCCTACAAACAAGGCTTTCCTTGATGAAAATCGTTTTTTGTACAAGGTAATTACATGAACCGAAATATATACATCATCATCATTCTGGATTCATGGTTCAGATAAGAAGATACTTTCATTTCATTGACTGTCTGCTTCGCAGGTGCAGGAATCAGAGTGGGAAAAAAATGACTGGATTCGTCAATACTTGGAACTTGCATTCGTTACAACGAATCGGCGGAATCACAATGTAGGTTTCTTTTTTCTTTTTTTGCATTGCAACGACATATAAAGTGTCTTTTCTTTTCTTCTTTATAATGTTTTTCTGTATGTATGTAAAGTGTGTTTCTTCTATTGTTGCAGCCCAATCTGTCAGATTTGAAGATTTCAAACGTCGTAGTAGAAACTGAGGAAAATCTGCCATATGAGACTGTACTCAAGTGTTTTAGGAATGCAACTGTCTACATAAGTTATGATCACGACTTGGGAGAGGATGGGGTTTGCAAACGCAGAGCCATGGTTCGAAGAACTGTGGATTTGATATCTAAACGCTATTGTCTCGTGGGCAAGACTCTGCCGGTGCCCGACTTCGAGTAAGAAAGCTTTTAATAATAACTATTAACTTAGTAAGATGAGATCAAAATAAATAAAACGACTACTGGTTTTCATGCAATTCGTGTCGGTTTTTTGTGCCTTTTGTTTGTACTCGTGTATAAGCTGAACTCCGGGCGATTGTTCATTTGAGTGAAATGAAATTTCGTTACAAGTATTTTGGATTATGGAACAAATACGTTACAAGTATTTCATTACATAAATTTCGTTACACTTTGTACTGTGACGAGATTTCAAATACATAAATTTCGTTACAAGTATGTTCTCTGTTCCTCATCACGCATGTCACATCATGAAAATTATTAAGATTTTGGAAGATATTTTGTAACTTGTAATCAAGAAACGTTCCTTCAGCAATCAATCTCTTCAGAACTCGACAAGCAATCCGATCTTCCGCCATTGGCTCCACTGATCCGTAGATGTTAAGCCAAGGACGCTAGATTCAGAATAGTGCTCTTTGGACCGACCAGACTATCCTCTCGATAAGGAGCCCCAGAAACTTCCATGGCGGCTCGAGAAATCATTTTACCTTCAAACATCAATGAACCCATGTATATGCAAAGCCAGTGGTTGACTAATGACATTGTTACAAATATCAATAAACCATCTCATGTTAAGGATCTGCAGATAAGCCTGAGAGAGTATAATTAAGACCAAGAGTGCTGTGTTCTTGACACCATCATTTTGGTTTAATTAAAAAACAACATACCATCTAACATTGATATCCTTTTAGATTGAAAAAATTTGGACAGGAGTTAATTTTTCGATTAAACCCTACAACAACACAAGTGATTTTTGTTCCTTCTTTTATATTTTGAAAAATATTTTCCCTAATCTTTATCCAACCTGTTATTGTTCTCGCCTGGGACACTTTGTAAACCTTTGGATGAAGATTTCCTCTTGTTAAAACTTAGGCCTTGATTGTCTGCATACTTTTGGTTTTAGTATTTTAGTTTTTGGTTGAATGGACCTCGTTTCTTTAGGGATTATGTCATTATTTTGGTGGAACCTTATGTCCTTTTATGTTTGTCTCAAGCCCTTAGCCCCTTTGAAATAGCCGCACAACTCACCATTAATTGAGACTGAGAAGCTGGTTGTTTTGATACATTGTTGGATTAGCGTGATGAAAGGATGGAGGGAACTGCAAGGCTCTAATGATGTTTAAGATGAAAACCCAGCCCACCGATTCAAAAGCCTTCTTTAGATCAACTTTAAGCATTGATCTATTGGTTATGCTCTTCCAATTGTACCCTTGTACAAGCTTTGTTGTCAAAAGGACATTTTCAACCAATAGCCTTCTCGGGCAAACGCAGACTGGATATTGGATATGATGTGCCGCAGAACAGCTTTCAGCCGGTTGGCCAGAAGTTTATAGATAACTTTATACAAAGTGTTGCAGCAGGATATGGGCTTGTACTCATTTATCTTCGTAGCATTGGTCTTCTTGGGTATAAGTGTCAGAATTTTTGCAACAAGAAAATTAGTAGAATTTGGAAATACAAGCATTACGATTTTGGTTTGGAAATAAGTTTGTTAACATTAAGTCAATTATTCTAAATTTCAGTTTGTTTAGATTCTTAGGAGAAAACCGTTTGCATATTTTAAAGAACTGATTGATTTAGAAAACTGAACCAAGATGTTTTTTAAAATTGCCGATCGATTTAAAACTCAAAACTTACAAACAAAAATGTATTAAAATTATAATCTAACTCAATAGTTTTGTTATTTGTTTGGTTTGGTTTTGAAAAAAACTTTGTGTTTTTTAACTAAAAATTTGTATATTTCGACTAAGTTCAGTTATATTTTGGTTTTCGGCATATCAAAGTAACTAATTCTTTTATGATATTTTATTAGTGAGTAACTTTAAATAAGGAATAACACAAAAAAACATAATAAGATGACAATAATAAGGAATGAATTTGCACACAAACAAACAAAGATCAACAAGATGATTTCAAAGATATATGATGCAAATGATAAATAAAAGTAAGAGAAGCAAAGCAAATACAACCAAGATGAGTAAGAGAATCAAACACGACTAATCTGAATAATATAAGTAAACACGACCAAATAATCTAATTTCAAAGACACATGATGCAAATGAGAAGCGCTACATGATAAATAGAACAAGAGAAGCAAAGCAAATACAACCAAGATGAGCAAGAGAAGCAAACACGACTAATCTGAATAAGAGAAGCAAAACAAATACAACCAAGATGAGTAAGAGAACAAAACACGACAAATCTGAATAAGAGAAGCAAACACGACCAACTAATCTGATTTCAAAGACATATGATGCAAATGAGAAAACGCTACATGATAAATAGAAACAAGAGAAGCAAAGCAAATACAACCAAGATGAGCAAGAGAAGCAAACACGACTAATCTGAATAAGAGAAGCAAAACAAATACAACCAAGATGAGTAAGAGAACAAAACACGACAAATCTGAATAAGAGAAGCAAACACGACCAACTAATCTGATTTCAAAGACATATGATGCAAATGAGAAAACGCTACATGATAAATAGAAACAAGAGAAGCAAAGCAAATACAACCAAGATGAGCAAGAGAAGCAAACACGACTAATCTGAATAAGATAAGCAAAACAAATACAACCAAGATGAGTAAGAGAACCAAACACGACTAATCTGAATAAGAGAAGTAAATACGACCAAATAATCTGATTTCAAAGACACATGATGCAAATGAAAAGCGCTATATGATAAATAGAAACAAGAGAAGCAAAGCAAATATAACCAAGATGAACAAGAGAATCAAACACGACCAATCTGAATAAGAGAAGCAAACACGACCAAATAATTTGATCACAGACTTGTGGTGCAAAGAATGAGATATGGTTTAAAATAACGATACATGATTAATTGAAACATCAAACTTAAACACACAAAAGCTAAAAAAACTATTAATAGACCAAGTAAAATATCACTAAACTAATAATAAACTCCAAATGATATGAATGCAAACATATGAAAAAGAAAAAACTTTACAAGGTAGGGCTGAAAGTGAGCATAAGATTGAGTCATCACATCTATCTATAAAAAATATGAGCATAAGCATGTGAAAGGGAAACATACACAAAAAACAGAAAAACAAGTTATAGGTAATAACACAGAAACAAGTTATAAGCAATAACACAAAAACATTTTGCAAAATGAAAAAAGACATTTAAGATTTTTCATCCAAGTTGCTCAGTCTCAAATAACCAAGATGAGACCATAACAAGAATGAAACTAAAAAAAACGAACATGAAACATAATTAAAAACTTATATCAAAAGATTTATAAGACCAAAGAAATCAGGTAAAAATCATCAATCATAATAAACAATGTGATAAGGAAAAAGTGAAACTGACAATCAAAAACTATTAATATAGTAAGTAAAGAAGCCTTAAATTTAGAAGTTAGATCAATAAATGATATGAGTAGAAACATAGAAAAGAGAGGCAACACATAAATAAGGATTAATGGTAACAAAAATGATATTTAGAATAGCGCCAACAGCGAAAAAAAAACTAGCTAATATTATGAGTGGTCTAATCTGAATAAGAGAAGTAAATTTTAATGTAGTGCATTTAGATTTTTAAACAAATTTATTTTAGTTATTTTATATTTTTGTTAAAATTATCAGTTATTTGTACAATATTTTTTAAATACTAGTTGAAATCTAGTGTTATTCAATCTTATAGATTTAATGTATTTATTTTACAGTGATTTTTTTTTTTCTGGAAACAAGATAGATAATAAGATAGATAATGTAATTATTTTACAGTAAATTTTAATGTATTAATCTTAAAACCAAGATGATGTTCTTTTAACTTTTTTAAAAAAACACGAATTTAAAACAGGAAGTCATGTTCTACAATATACTCCCTCAGGTTTACAACAATTAGTTTATAGACTTATATTATTTAATTTTATCCATAATAAAACTTTTTTACTTTTTATTTTTATTTTATTTTATAGATTTAAAACATTAAATTAAAATCCTTTCACATAAGAAGAATCTAATTTCGTTTATTATAAATATTAATTTGATAATTATTTAGTTATACTTAGTTTTATTTTTAACTGATAAAAAAGTTAAATAAACTAGAAAAATAAGACAAGATAAATATAATGAGTAAATGAGAAGTTAAAAAAAGTTAATTAGACATTTTCTGGTATGCTTAGTTATTACTTTGTGTGTGGTAAACATTTTAAGATGATATGTTGAAAAACACTACTTTTATAGTGTAGATCTAAGGATGCATTGTTTATAAATGGTCTTTTTACCACTATGAATTTATTAATTTTTCTTTTTCCATTGATCTTGAAATTTTTGAAACAATCATACTAATTATTTTTCTGGTAAATTAGACAGCATTTTGAGGTTATTTTTGATATTTGTAACATTTATTTATTTTTGGATTCTACCAAATATTATATTTACAGTGTTCTTGTTATTGATCAAGAATTTAATGACTTCAAAGCCAATGATCATGTGGACTATTAAGACAACATACATCTCATTTAGTATTTTCGATGAGTGATATGTAACTAATGAGTTGACAATTTTTTTAGATCATCTAGTTGGATAAATTTAATAAGCATAATTAAATTATTAAATCAAATGGTAAATATAAATAAAATAATTTGATACACAAATTATTTTTAATTTATAATTAAATAGAAATAATTTTAATATAATAAAATTTTCGTGACAAAAAAACAGTAATAAATTTTGAATATTATAAATGACTCAATATTTGTATGTTATTCGATAATATGATTCACAGGTTGAATTGAATTTTTTTACGAAATGATGTCTATTGCGGCCTTAAAGATCAAACATGTAAAATATTTAGACCACTGTAAAATGGATTTAAAGAACGAAAGCAAACTAAAAATGTTGGTCGCTAATGGGTTAAAATATAGTAAATTATATGAAACATCTATATTAAAAATAAACTATTAACACATCTAAAAGTTTTAAATATACAAATATATATTACCTAAAATAAATAAATATCAGAAATGTTTTAGAAAAAAAAGTTAAGCACTTTAAAAATAAAAAATATAGATGTTTCTTTCTATTTTGGGAAAAATAAACCGAATCGTTGCAGAACTACGAAAAATATGGAAATATGAATAGAATTGTCTTGTATTGATTTAGGTATCGAAAACAAGTACAAAGACCAAAACCACGAACTATTAATGTAAGAACCTTAGTTATATTCTGGAATTAATAGCTGCAATCTGAGTTTTTTTAGTCTCTTGCCTTTGCTCTTGGTTTCATGTATTTTGTTGATATTATTGCGTTTTCTTTTACAATCGTCATGGGATAAAGACTCAAATAGCCGACTCTGGATTTTGGTTAATCCGTTGTGGATGTTTTGTGATAAAGCTATTGCGAATGTCTCACGATAGGCAAAGCCGGTCCTGATAAGTATAAAGGCCACAAGCCCAAATAAAAAATTGGGCTGGTTAAATAATAACTTTTTAAAAAATTACATTAGTGAAGAAGGAAGATTTGAACTCATAACCTGTAAATAAAAGAGGAAGGGTTAGATACCATTAGACTACTTAAAAGTTTTATCAAAATAAGGACTGATATAATACATATTAAAATTAGGGCCGGAAGCTCCTACTTGCTGTTCTTGTGCTCAAGGCCGACACTGGCGATAGGGTTATTGTGATTTCACGATTGAGCGATTGCAAATGTGTTGTAATAGAGTCATTGAAAATATTCTGCTATAATGGGATTTGGTTGTTTATAGGATTTGGACACTACCATTGTCCTAAATTGACTTCTCTAGAATCTTTTAGAATTTACTTTATTTTTTTCTTCCTATATGAGATTTAATAAACTTGTTTTGGACTTTGATCCAATAAAATTTCAAAGATTAAGTTATCCCTAACACTTTTTATTTAATTAACATTTTATCAAAATGTATTTCCGCTTTTTGGAAGAACCGGTCGAAATCTATTATTACTTTAGACAACAAAAGAAAGTGATAGAAGAGAGAGACGTGAGAACTGAGAAGACTGGATAGAGGTGGTTTTCTTCTTTTTCTTATTATTAGTAACTTACTCCGTTCAATTACATGCACTATCCTATTTATAGTTCGAACAAGTCCGTTTATTAACCGATATAGGAAAGAAAAAATATCTTTACAATATTAACTGACAGGTATAAATTAAGTTGACTCAATGAAAAAAAAACCTGACTTGAGACCCACAAAAAATAACACACATCCTCCATCCACTTAAATTAAATTGGTATTAATAGAATTCTTCGGTAAAAACCGATTTACAACTTTGATTATTCATTTATTTTGAAGAATATGCATACCAATCACAAAATAGAAGACAAATTAGATATAAATCACAGAATAAACAAATAAATATGGAAATTATTTTTGAAATCGATGCAAATCTCAGTAACTTTTTAAATACTTCAAGCTGTATATTTTATTATTCACAGAATAATTAATTTTATTATTATTTTATTATCAGGGAAAAAAATATTATTATTTTATTATCCAAGTAAATAACCATAGCACCTCATGAATCTAGACAAAAAAATGAACTATGTGCTTTCAAAATAAATAGAGAGTATATCAGAACTTTCTAGAATACCAAATCTAAATTTTCATATCTAATAAAACCAATGCAAAGTTGAAAGATTATTGCAACATCAATGGTAAATTAACTAATATTTTAAAACTGAATATTTTCAGAATCTTAATTTAAGATTTGAAAATATTACTTATCACAATAATAAAAAATTAAATTATACCTAGATGTGCTATAAGTATGACACTAAGCTAAAAGAAAAAAATACCTCAATTCAAATTCTTTAATTGATAACAAATGGCTGCTGCAGTGAAACATAATCCAAGATACTTTGTACATACATGGAAGCAACATCATAGTTTTTTTTTCTGAGATTTTGGATCAAACCATTTGTACTACTAAGTCAGAATCCATTGAGTTTATAGAATAATGTAAAGAATAGAGAATCTCATTGCCAAAGAATAAAAAATAGTCGATCTGCATTTTGTTTAGTTGATTGTTTTTTAAAGATCAAGTGTAAATGTGTGATGGAAGTCAGATAGTGATTGTGGTTTAGTTTCTTTCTTTCCTTTTCGGTTTACAGAATTTGTGTAGAATTTTTTTTTTCAGACCTTTGTTTAGCTTATGTTTCGGTAAACCTATCCAATGCAGGACAATGAGGTTCGATGAGTTCATATATAAGGTGGATGATGTTTTTCTGACATTAAGTTTCACATAAAAGGTGATGGTTTTTTTGGTGGTAATTTAGATGTTGCATGAAGAGACTTCAGACTCAACCAATCTGCCTACATTTGTTGTTTTTTTTTCTTTTTGAAAACTGAAGACATGATCTATTGGGGACCTACAAAACAACCATTCTGTTTATGGGGGTCTGCATGGAGTAGTCATTGTTGATGTTTTCTTTGTAGATTATTATGGGCCTGCATTATGATGCTAGGAATCCCAATCCAACTTTTGTCAATCATGGTAGAACCAGTGGCTAACATTTTGACCTTAGTAGTCCAATGCAAGCTTGTACACGACTTCGTGTATCCAGAGCTTAATTCCGAAAAAAAAGAGAAAGAGATAGAAGTTATCTTAGCGTTATGATATTTGTCTTATGTCACTTTTTTTAAAAAAAAATTTGAGACTTTTAATGCATTTGATAACATTTTGTGATAAAAAGTAAAATTTGTGATTTTATTTACTGAAGTATTTTGTTATTTGCATTGGAGACTGATAGCCTTTTGTGTGTACTTTCTTTAAAGACCACTACAAATCAAAGTAATATAGATAATTCAAACCAAAGAGGACTAAGGTTATACTACAAATTAATCTGCAAGAGTAAAGTAGAGGTAAAACGAAAATGTGGTTTGCTCGTTTTTCTAAAGCTAAGCAAAGAATGTAAATTTACAGGAAAATTCAATGTATAAGAAGCATTAGGCATTAGAGAATTCCCAGGGATTCAAGCATATGGAAATAGATAGATCATAAGGGAAGTCATTAAGCAACATTCTTGAACTCAAAATACTGATATATAATTGATTCACTGTCATGTCACCAATCACTATGTCTAACAGTATAATATTTTAAACTGTTGTTTGAATTAAGGAAGTTAAACATGCAATAAGATCAAGTTTGATATATTCACAAATCGCAATAGCAACAATTTCGTTGGCTAAGGAAAATTTGCTCATCTAAGTTCTTTCATGCATTTAAACAAATTCTTTCTGTGCATTAAACAACCTAAGATCAGAAAGTAAATAGCTAATCAAGTTTCAGCATTAAAAACAATAATAGATGAAAAAAACAATCGATAAATCCCTAATTTAACATTTAATCAATCAAACCTTAAAATCCCTTTGAAAACCCTAAAATCCAATTGAGAAACTAACTACTCACACATTGAAATAATAGAAGTAGAAGATGAAATAAAGAAAAACATAATGAAATTTGATAAAACTAATAAAAAAGCTCAGAAATCTTATACAAATTTGTCAGTAAAAGGTTTAGAGATCTTCAAAAGATAAAAGTTTGTAGATTAAAATAAAGCTTAGCTTCCACAATGGCTAAAAAAAAGATATATAAGTCTAAAACACACGTTTTTGGTCGAATTAGGCTGAGTTGGGATGATTTTGGGGTAAAAGGGAAGTTTACAAAGGCTAATTTTCCGTCAGGGGGTTCGATCCAAATGTGTAATGGTTGATCCATTTCCCTTTTTTTGAATGAATGTAAAATTGTATTCAACCCAAAAAAAAAAATATAAGTTGATGTTTAGTAAAGAATAACCCTACACTCTATCCCTGTTTTTAATTCGTTAGTTGATGTTTGTAAGAAAGTGGCAGATACGGTTTGCCCGTATTTGCATTGTTTTTGGAGCCTTGCAAATTGGGAACGGTTCAGGTTTTGAAACGTTTGATGTTACTGGTTTTGTAGTTTTGAGATCCCGAGCCAATCAAGCTAATTCAAAACTTGCAAAAAACGCAGTGGAAAAAGGTAGGTCGTGGAAGTCGTGGTCGTGAATAACCTCATTAGAGTTCTTTATGAAGCTACTAACTGTCTACGTCCTCTCCACATCTTGTCAATTTCACGTGAGCTCCTAATGCAATTAGTGATAACCACAGATTTGTATATATCTTTAGTTAATCATTATCTTGTAGTTAGACATTATCATGTAAAGATCTAATCTTATCCTAAGATTATGATCATAACCAACTCGTGTATATATATGTTTGTCATGAGAATAATAAAACACAATTCCTAAACTCTCTACATGGTATCAAAGCTTCTCTGATCCAACTAAATTATCTCTCCCTTTTTTTTTTTTTTTCTTCTTCTTTTCTTCTTCTTCCCTTATGCTTTTTCAAGTTTTTCTCCTCTTCTCCACAATTCTCTCCATGTCAAATACAAGCTCTTCTACAACAGCCGACTCGGCTCCAATCTTTAACGTCTCAGACCCCAAAATATCTTTAATCTATCTCAACATGTCCAACATAACAAAACTTACGCCAAACAACTACATCACATGACGTCTTCAGATCCGATCCCTTCTTGAAGCCCATGAGCTCCATCACTTCATCTCTGATGATGACAGCACACCACCTGCTACAATCACCACCACTGCAGATCTGATGGCACCAAACCCAAACTTTGCAGCCTGGACAAGACAAGAAAAACTTCTTTACAGCTCCTTACTTGGATCGCTTTCTCTTTCGGTTCAACCGATAGTAGCACGAGCCACCACATCACGGGAAGTCTGGCAAACTCTTCACCGCACCTACGGTAAACCGTCTCGTGGCCATATCAAACAGGTCAAACAATAACTCAAACTCATCACCAAAGGCAACACAACTGTCAACAACTGTCAACGAATACATACACAGTATCATCGAGAAGTCTGATCAACTTGCATTGCTCGGTGCCCCTCTTCCTCATGAAGATCTTCTTGACTACATCACTGAAGGTCTCGGTGACGACTACAGAGCCATTGTCGAAATGGTTAACGGCAGAGACGTCCCTATTACGATCGATGAGCTTCATGAGAAACTCATAAATCGTGAACACACTCTAAAACTTTCTGATTCCGTTGACTCCTCTATTCCAGCGAGTGCCAATGTGACTCAATCTCGACAACAACATTCATCTTCTTCTCAACGTGGTGGCTACTCTGGCTCCCGTGGCGGTTTTCGCCCACCACGACCGTATCTCGGAAAGTGCCAAATTTGTGGAGTGCAAGGACATGGAACTCGACGATGTCCCCAGTATTGACCATATTCACCAGCCTCTTCTTACCCACCACAATCCTCTGGATATTATCGTGGTCAGTCCCCATGGTCTGTTACCCATCTACCGCTTCCAACACCTCAACAATGGCCAAATCAAGCTCAGGCTCACCATACAACAAGCTCTCCGTATCCCGATCTCTCTCCATGGCTCCTTGACAGCGCTGCTTCTCATCATATTGCAAGTGATCTCACCAATCTCTCTCTCCATACTCCTTACACTGGCGGTGAAAATGTCATGGTTGGAAATTGTTCCAATCTCCCAATAACTCATACTGGTTCCATCTCTCTCCCATCTCAGTCTCGAAATTTTCTTCTTACCAATGTTTTATGTGTTCCTGCAATAAAGAAAAAATTGATCTCGGCCAACAAATTCTGCCAAACTAACAATGTGATGATTCAACTGTGTCCTTATACTTTTCAGGTGAAGGATCTTCGCACGGGGATAACGCTTCTCAGCGGCAAGGCCAATGAGGGCGTGTACAAGTGGCCGATCACAGCTCCAAACACCATTCGGCCGTCCATCTCTGCTTTTTCATGTTCGAAAGTCTCTCCTTCTGAGTGGCACTCTTGATTAGGACACCCAAACTCTCAGACATTACATCATATGATTTCTAAGTTTTCTTTACCTATTCCTGCTTCTATGTCTTTTCACTTGTTTTGCAATTCTTGTTCCAGTAATAAAAGTCATAAATTACCATTCTCTACCTCCTCTTTACAATCTAACGCCCCACTTAACATTATCTTCTCTGATGTTTGGACATCTCATGTCCTCTCGGTTGATGGATTCAAATATTATGTGATCTTTGTAGATCATTTTACGAGGTATACTTGGCTGTATCTTCTCAAACAAAAATCCCAAGTTGCTCAAATTTTCCCTATCTTCAAAGCTCTTGTCGAAAACCGTTTTAAAACCAAAATAAGCATGCTCTTCTCTGATAACGGGGCTGAGTTTCTTGCTCTAAAAGACTTTCTTGCCTCAACCGGAATCTCTCACTTTACATCCCCTCCACACACTCCCGAGCACAATGGCTTAGCTGAACGTAAACACCGTCATATCGTCGAGACAGATCTCTCTCTTCTTTCCCATTCTTCTATACCAAACACATATTGGACCTATTCTTTTGCTGCAGTTGTTTACCTAATTAATCGCCTCACTACACCAAACCTTTCTCAGTCTTCTCCTTATCATCTTCTCTTTCAATCACCACCTAACTACACTAAACTCCGAACCTTTGGTTGTCTTTGTTACCCATGGATTCGACTCTATGGTCTAAACAAATTCAGTCCCAAATCCAAACCCTGCGTCTTTATAGGTTACTCTCTCACCCAAAGTGCTTACCTCTGTTTAGATGTCTCAACGTCCCGTGTTTATGTTTCTCGACATGTTGAATTTGTTGAATCCATTTTTCCATTCTCCTCTCTTTCCGCCTCCTCTTTCAGTCCTTCTCTGGAATCATCTCCGTCCGACTCTTTTTCAGCCTCTGTCGTCCCTATTTTCAATCGGTCACTCACTCTAACAGAAATCCCATGTTCTGATCTTTCACCGACTTCGTCTTCAAGAGCGACACCATCATCGTCACCTGCACCTTCAGAATCATTCTCTGCTGGTTCCTCTTCTGGACCGTCCCTCACTACTCCACCAGAGAACTCTGCTTCTACGGCTCCTGCTTCTTCTCCATCTCCACCGGCACCTCCACCACCTCAAAACACTCATGGAATGCTCACACGGGCTAAGGACAACATTCGAAAGCCTAATCCTCGGTATTGTCTTACTGCTGTTCTTCATGAGGTGGAACCAGAAAACCATGTTCAGGCTCTCAAAGATGAAAAGTGGAGAAAGGCAATTGGTGCAGAAGCTGATGCATTCATTCGTAATGACACGTTTGACTTGGTGGATCGTTCTCTTGCAAAGAACATTGTGGGTTCTATATGGGTTTTTCGTATCAAGCGAAAACCAGATGGATCTGTTGACAAGTATAAAGCCAGACTCGTTGCTAAGGGATTTTATTAACGTCCGGGACTCGACTATCATGATACCTTCAGTCCAGTTGTTAAGCATGCTACCATCCGGGCTGTTCTTGGTACTGCAGTTGGTCGGGTTGGCCATTATTGCAACTCGATGTCAACAATGCCTTCCTCCAGGGTCCCTTGGATGAAGAAGTTTACATGTTACAGCTTCCTGGTCTCGTTGATAAAGACAGACCTCACCATGTTTGTCGCTTGAAGAAGGCAGTGTATGGCCTGAAACAGGCACCACGAGCCTGGTATACTGTTCTCAAAGACTTCCTTGTTAGCATCGGGTTTAAGAATTCACTGGCTGATGCATCTCTCTTTGTCCTGCGCACGACCTCATCTTTCATATACATGCTTGTATATGTTGATGATATAATCATCACCGGCTCGTCCATAACTGAACTGAAACAGGTTACTGATCTCCTTGGTGCCAAGTTCTCTCTCAAAGATCTAGGTGAGCTTTCATACTT
Organism: Sisymbrium altissimum; assembly: GCA_900406495.1. Classification (NCBI taxonomy): domain Eukaryota; kingdom Viridiplantae; phylum Streptophyta; class Magnoliopsida; order Brassicales; family Brassicaceae; genus Sisymbrium; species Sisymbrium altissimum. Next base: position 12,231 of record OVBI01000243.1, on the reverse strand, counting down.
CCTTGGTATGGAAGCCACTAAGACTGCATCTGGTCTTCATCTTACACAGACCAAGTATATCACTGATTTGCTTCGCAAAACAAAAATGGCGGACGCTAAACCTGTCCCCACACCTATGATCTCATCACAGGTTTTGACTCTCTCCTCCGGTGACCCCCTGCCTGATGGACCTCTTTATCGTGCAACCGTGGGAAGCTTACAGTACCTCCAATTAACTCGTCCTGACATTGCCTTTGCAGTAAATTGCTTGTCTCAGTTTATGCATATGCCAACAATAGTGCATTGGGAAGCTGTCAAAAGAGTGTTATGCTACTTGGTTGGTACAGCAGACAAAGGCATTTTCTTCTCTGCTTCCTCTCCGACTACAGTTCATGCTTACTCTGATGCTGACTGGGCCGGTGCTCATGATGATTACTCATCTACAGGAGCCTATATTGTGTACATTGGTAAGCAACCTATGTCTTGGTCAGCAAAGAAACAGACTGGTGTCGCTCGATCCTCAACTGAGGCTGAGTATAGAGCTCTTACAGAGGCGGCTTCTGAGGTAAAATGGGTACACTCTCTTATGTCTGAGCTTGGCATTCAGTCTTCTGCAATCCCGGTTCTATACTGTGATAACATTGGCGCCACATATCTCTCTGCAAACCCGGCGTTTCATTCTCGCATGAAGTATTTAGCTCTTGACTATCATTTCTTTCGCGAACAAGTCCAGGCTAAGCAACTCCGTGTCTCTCACATCAGCTCTATGGACCAGTTAGCTGACGCACTGACAAAACCTTTGCCTCGCCAACGCTTTGATCTACTTTGTAACAAGATTGGACTCTGCAAGCGGTGTCTGTCTTGAGGGGGCGTAATAGTATAAATAATGATAACCACAGATTTGTATATATCTTTAGTTAATCATTATCTTGTAGTTAGACATTATCATGTAAAGATCTAATCTTATCCTAAAATTATGATCATAACCAACTCGTGTATATATACGTTTGTCATGAGAATAATACAAACACAATTCCTAAACTCTCTACAATTAGAAGTTTCTGTGTATTACAATAAAGTGGCAGATCATTTATAAAATGTTTTATGCAAACCAAAAATGTTAGATCTTTTATTATATTTAAGAGCGTTTACAAGATCGTATTAATGATAGGTTTGCGAAATTTTTGAAGTAAAAGAAGGAAAGTGAAATTTGATCAAATCAGTAGCTTCGGTCATATCATGTTTTACTTCGATCTGAAAAGTTAAGCAATCCGATAGCAAAATTATGGTAAAGCTATACTGACAATACTTGAGGCTTAAATTGGTTCAGTCTAAACAAACAAAAGAGAAGGTTAGCTAATTCTTGAGGATTCTAAACTCATCTACAATTTTACATAAAAAAATTATTATAAAAAAAAAAAATCAGTGTAAATGGTAGTAATGAAATTTGGGCCTGGGCAACTATTCTTTGATAGACTTGCTCGGATGGCAACTATTTCTTTGATCAGAGAGAAGTACTGGCATCAAGTGTGGCAATCTCATGTAATTCATTTCTTTTCTTCTTCTTCTTCTTCTTTTTATTAATGAATTAGGGTTATATTATAATCCTAGGATTGAATTGGGATAATAATTCTTCTTCTTCTTCTGTTTATGAAACCGATGTAATTCCTTTCATCTTCTTCTTCTATTTACTCTTATGTTTTTCTAGGATAAAATTGGGATTTGTTGGTGATGTATATGACTTTTGATCAGGAGCAAAATTAAACCATAATTATTCTAGTTTAGTTTAATCTTGGTTTCTTAATACCACAGTCTGGTTACTTCCATCATCATTCTTGCTAATGGCTATCTTGATAATGTGTCTTAGGGGTTCGATGTCGAAGGTTTAGGGCCGGTACCCTTCAATCATATGCATGTTATCAAGTGTAAACCGACTGATTATCCCCCTCTTATCACCCTATATGCTAAGATGGGCGTTCATCGTTACAATATGCTTGAGATATTTGAAGCTAAGCCCCATATTTCTTTTTTTTTTTTTTTATCTTGTTAACCTTGCAGCCCCTTGTTCAAATCTGGTTTTATTCATGTCTCAGGGTACCGACTTGCAGCCTGATCACATTCAGAAATACAATGTTTGTGTCCCACTCCGTACCCGCTCCTCCGCGTACTATATAACCTTGGTTGCAAGGAATCAAGATACCGGTTCCCTTGAACCTTTTCAGACTTGTATTCGCCAAGGAGAAAGGACCCAGTTGGATGTCAAGTGTTGTATGTCAAGTTTTGTATTGCGAGAATTAAAAATCCAGGTTATTTAAATCGTTATTGTTGCAGTTATCGTGAGGTTTTTTGTTGTTGTTGGTCAGACGCTTACTGATTTATGTTGTTATCTGTTGACTTTTATCTCTGTAGGGACCCAGGGTACGTTCAATATAGATGTAATAAAATGCCAGTTCGGCGGTTTTAGCCTGCCATGGCCGGAAGACGACGTTTTGGCTGATGAAAGCCGATTTTATGTTGTAAGATTAGTAAAAACACAAGAATATCTTTTCATATATATATTGTTACGTGGTTATGTATGTATGATGCTTTGAATGGTCAGTAGTGATGTTGCTTTGCAGGTGCCGGAATCAGAGTGGCAAGAAAATGGCTGGATTCGTCTTTATTTGGAACTTGCATTCGTGACAACCAATCGTGGCATTGACAATGTAGGTTTTTTGTTTCCTTGCATAAACAATGAGTCAATGACATAATATTGTGATGAAGCGTAAGCTATGATAGTTGCAAAGATCTTATTTAGTCTATAAATACATAAGATTCAATGTCTTCTCGATCCATTGAAAACTCGTAAGTTATACCCGTAAACAAAGGAAATAAGGGTTTACACCTCTCTTTAATTAAATCAATCAAAAACCTGAATAGAATAATAAGCCTAAATGGANAAAACCAAAAACCCTAACCCTAATTAAAATAGGATAACTCTTAAAATATAGAAAATATAAATAAAAGGTAATTATCTAAATATACAAATAAAGAATAAAGATATTTGGATATATTCCAAATATCTCGCTGCATTAGGTCTCGCCGACCAAACAAGATTCGTCCTCGAATCTTCAGTAGGGTTTTCACCAGATACACTTGCTTANGGGTTTTCACCAGATACACTTGCTTAGGATCCATCATAGACTTTGCATGAATTTGATTTTTCACAAATTCTTCAGAAACTTGATTCTCCATGAATCCAAAATCTGAATTAATCCAATTGCGCTGGAATTTTGCACACTTCGGATTTTCAAAAGAATCTTCTTTAAAAACAAACTCGATATCTGTGATATCATCTTCATAGATATCATAGATAGGATCACCATAGATCTCTCGATAGATCTCATGATCTTCTCTCTCGACAAAAGGACTTTCGTCCTCGAAAGTGTAGCGACTGTCAATCAACATGACATCCCGAATCGGTCTTTGATTAAGAAATCAAAGGACACAACTCTGATACCAACTGATGAAGCGTAAGCTATGATAGTTGCAAAGATCTTATTTAGTCTATGAATACCTAAGAATCAATGCCTTCTTGATCCGTTGAGAACTCGCAAGTTCTAGCCGTAAACAAGGGAAATAAGAGTTTAAACCTCTCTTTTATTAAATCAATCAAAAATAATTTTAATTAAAATAGGAAAACTAATAAAATATAATAAATAAAAATAAAAGCTAATTATCTAAATATATACAAATAAAGAATAAAGATATTTGGATATATTCCAAATATCTCTGCATCATATTGGCACCTTTTTTTTATATATAAAAACGCTTTCTGTTTTTAAATGTTGTTTTTGCAGCCCAAACTATAGAATATTAGATTTACGATCACACAGCAAAACAATAAGAATAACTCTCTTATTAAGCTTATGGAAACTCACTCAAAACCTTAAGCTGTCAAACTCTGTTTTCTGATAAGTTCTGTCACACCTTGACAGCTCCTTATATATGAAAACACCAACGCAAATTTCGGATTAGATAACTCCTAAAACTATGCTTAGATAACTCCTAAACATCAGCTACGTATATCTAGATATCTCCTAAACATACTGAGCTTTATTCTCAAGTTAATTCAAGCTTATCTCAACATTGTCCCTCCTAAGCTTGAACTCAATCTCCTGAATATCTTGAACTCCAATGAAAGCCCTCATTTCTCTGAACTTGACTCTTCCAAGTGCCTTAGTCAGAATATCTGCCTTCTGCTCGGTTCCCGGAACGTGCTCGACATCGACTTGCTCATTTTCAACACATTCCCGTATGAAATGATACCTTCGATGAATGTGTTTGCTGCGACCGTGAAAGACCGGGTTTTTGGTGAGTGCAATCGCCGATTTATTATCCACTCTGATGGTTACTCTTGTGCATTCCCTGTCGACTATCTCTGCAAACAGTTCCTGCAACCAAATCGCCTGCTTTGCTGCTTCTGTCGCAGCCATAAACTCAGCCTCACACGATGACAGAGCGACTGTTTCTTGTTTTTGCGAACACCAGGTGATGGGGCAATCATCAAAATAAAAAATGTGACCAGTCGTGCTTTTTCCATCATCCTCATCAACATTGTGGCTACTGTCGCTGTAGCCCACCAGTCCTGTGTTACTAGATCGGCTATATGTAAGACCAAATGACAGTGTACCTTGTAAATATCTCAGTACTTGTTTTAGAGCTGCTCCATGTGACTCTTTCGGTTCTTGCATATATTGACTTAGCACACCCACAATGAAACTGAGATCTGGCCTTGTGTGTGTAAGGTATCGTAGACAGCCGATGACTCTTCTGTAGTCAGTCGCATCGATTCGTGTTTCACTCAACCCCTTTGATAGCTTCACGTTCTGGTCCATTGGAGCTTGAGTAGCATTACATTCTTTCATTCCAGCCTCCTCTACAATCTTTTCTGCATATCTCTTTTGGCTCAGAGTTATACCGTCTGTGTGTTGATGAACCTCGATACCAAGGTAATATGTGAGTTTACCAAGGTCACTCATCTCGAATTTGGTCGCAATTTCCTCCTTAAATGTATCGATCATAGACATACTCGATCCCATGATTAATAGATCGTCTACATATACAGCAACAACCAGAAGACTTCCTCCTTTCTCCTTCCGAAACAGCGATGGCTCCTTCGAGCATTTTCTGAATTTCAACTCTTTAAGAACAGTATTGAGCTTCTCATTCCAAGCTCTAGGTGCTTGCTTTAGTCCATAAAGCGCTTTGTTCAGTTTGTACACTTTGTCTTCACTCCCTTTGACCTCGAATCCTTGTGGTTGTGTGACGTATACCTCTTCATTCAATTCTCCATGTAGAAACGCTATTTTTACATCAAGGTGATGCACTTCCCACTTGTTAGAGGCTGCAAGAGCAAGGAGAAGACGGACTGTTTCAATACGTGCAACCGGAGCGAAAACCTCATCGAAATCGACTCCATGTCTCTGCACATACCCTTTGGCGACAAGCCTTGCTTTGTATTTGAGGATGCTTCTATCGGGATTTCGTTTTGTCTTGAAAACCCACTTTAATCCAATTGCCTTAGTCCCACTCGGTAAGGCACATAAGAACCATGTTTTATTCTTATTTATTGAGCAAATTTCATCTTCACACGCTGCCATCCACTCTTTTGATTCCTTAGCCTCATTGATATCCCATGGTTCCTCATCCAGTGCAAGCAAGAGACGTTCTCCTTCGGCTTCTGCAAGACAAACATAGTCACTCAAATAATCTGGTCTGCGTCGTACTCTAGTGGAATGTCTCAGAGGAGCTTGAGTATGTTCTTCTTCTTCACTATCTGAGTCGTTTTCATTCAAGTCATTAAGATACTCAACAATGTCCTCTCCCTCTTCTGTTGTTTCATTGGTGATGCGTGCGTTATCTTCAATAATGTTGTCGTCTCTCCTTATGCCGTGATTTCCAAACTCTCCACAATGCACAACAAATTTTCCAGGATTGATCTGATTTCGTTCCTCTTGATTGGACCACTTCCAGACTTTGGTTTCGTCAAAGATGACGTCTCTGCTGATGACAATCCTCTGGCTAGCTGGATCAAACAAGCGATATGCCTTGGTTCCGGGCTCTGTTCCAAGGTGCACCAACATTCGTGTTCTGTCATCCAGCTTCTTTCTCCCCACAGATTCTGTTCTTGCGTAACTCACGCAACCAAAGACGCGAAGGTGTTCAACATTCGGTTTCTTGCCTTTGAACAGCTCGTATGGTGTGAGGTTCATCTCCAGTGATCTCGTGGAGATTCTGTTGATCAGGTATGTAGCGTGTCTTACAGCTTCTCCCCACAGTGAATTAGGCAGAGATTTATGTTTCAGAATGCTTCTTGTCATCTCAATCAGGGTTCTGTTCCTTCTCTCAACCACTCCATTCTACTGAGGAGAGTAAGGTGCAGTGAGATGTCTAATAATTCCAGTTTTCTCACAAAATATTTGGAATTCATGAGACGTAAATTCCCCGCCTCTGTCTGTGCGAAGTGTTTGTATTGTGGCTTTTGCTTCCTTCTCTACTACAGCTTTGAAGTTTTTGAATTTTTCAAATGCCTCACTCTTTTCTTTCAATAGTATAGTCCACATATACCGAGTGTAATCATCGATAATCACAAAAACATACCGTTTACGGGCAGGAGTTGACGGTGATATTGGTCCACATAAGTCTTCATACACAAGTTCAAGCACTTTTGATGCCCTGTACGATGTTGCTTTTGGAAAGGGCATACGAGTCTGTTTCCCGAGTAGGCAGGACGCACACGTTTCCTTCTGTACAGGTATCTTTGGTATACCTTGCACAAGTTCGTTGTTGATCATCAGCTTCATTGTTTCTAGATTAACATGTCCTAGCCGTGCATGCCATTTTGCAGACTCACCAAGTTCTACCATCTGCAGGCACTTGATAATGTCAACCTCCAAGATCACTTTGTAGAGACGGTTTGGGGACCGAGTAGTTGTGACGAGTAGTTTACCGCTGTGATCAAGTAACATCAGAAGCTCATTTTTCATTCTGACCTCACAACCTGCCTCTGTTGCTTGACCAAGGCTTATGATATTACTTTTCAACTCCGGAATGAAATAAACGTTATCGAGGATCTTTTTTCCACCTTTGTCAAAAATAAAACGAATTGACCCCTTTCCTTTAATATCGACCCTGGAATCATCACCAAATCGCACCTTTCCGGAGATCTTCTCATCAAGTTCTAAGAAGAAGCTCCTGTCTCCACACATGTGATTACTAACCCCATTATCTAGATACCACACATTGTTTGCATCCAGATGTGCCTCAAACGTTTTTGGTTTTATCTTTTCTTCATTAAGGAATATCACTTCGTGCATCATCAGTTTATCTGCTTCCTGAGTGTCTGCTTCCTTCTCCTCCACTGCTTCTTGAAGCTTCAACAGCCTGTCAGGGCAGTCAGATGCGTAGTGACCTTGTCTGTCACAACGGTAGCACGTGATATGAGATAGATCATTGTCTCGACCATCTCGTCCTCTTCCACGGCTTCTTCCCCTTCCAGAGAAACAACCTCCTCTCCCTCGTCCTCTGTTACCAGAGAAGTGTTGGGAGGAATCCATGTTTGCATACATGAGCTTATTATGATTGTCTTCGAGTTCTTCTTCCTCTTCATTAATCCTTTCCTCATAGGTTTTTAGCCTGCCAACCATATCCTCGAAGCTAGTTGTCTTTAGGTCGAGAACTTGTTCGAGAGCTGCAACAATATGGATGAAACGTTTCCGAGGTAAGCTCTTCAAAAACTTCTTCACAAGCTTTTGTTCATCAATGATCTCACCAAGAGATGCAGACTATGAGGTAATTTCGGAAAGCTTTCCAACAAACACATCGATTGTATCATCATCCTTCATCTTAAGGCGATCAAATTCAGACATCAGGGTCTGTAGCCGTGCCTCTTTCACCCTATCAGCTCCGACGTGTCTTGCATGTATCGCATCCCAAACAGCTTTTGATGTTTGGAGATCACCCAACTGCAGAGTCAACGCTTCTGGTATTGACTGAAACAGTAGAGCGATCGCCAGATTGTTTTTGTCTTCATGTGGGCTACCTGGATCAATAGTTTCCCACACCTTATGCACCTTGAGAGCAATCTTCATGCGTAAAGCCCATACAGTGTAATTTGAGCTTGTGAGCATAGGAAATTTGACTGAAGACGTCTCACCATCCTTGGACTTGACCTCAACCAATGCATCTTTCGAATCACCCATGACAACAAGATCTTTGTTTGCTCTGATACCAAATATAGAATATTAGATTTATGATCACACAGCAAAACAATAAGAATAACTCTCTTATTAAGCTTATGGAAACTCACTCAAAACCTTAAGCTGTCAAACTCTGTTTTCTGATAAGTTCTGTCACACCGTGACAGCTCCTTATATATGAAAACACCAACGCAAATTTCGGATTAGATAACTCATAAAACTATGCTTAGATAACTTCTAAACATCAGCTACGTATATCTAGATATCTCCTAAACATACTGAGCTTTATTCTCAAGTTAATTCAAGCTTATCTCAACACAAACTGTCTGATTTGAACATTGTGGAGGTCGTGGTAGAAACTAAGAAAACGGTGCAGCCGCCTAATGTTAAACTCAAGGGAGCCAGAAATGCAATTGTCTACATTAAATACGATCAGGACTTGAGCTATCGTTAGAAGAAGTGTGAATTTGAAATGGGACGCGTGAGTCTCGTTTGCCGTGATTCTCTGGATTAACCGACCGACTTTGCTGAGCATGAAGTTTCTATTTAACAAGTAGTTACAAGCGATCAAAGCATAGACGTGGTGGTTGAGAGAAGACAAACAACTAACAAGGAGAATTCTAGAGAAAACTAAAAAAAACGAAGGATTTTCAAGAGAGAGTTTTTCCTTATTTTGTCTGTCTTGTTTCATCATGAGTGAGAACCTCACAACAAGTTAGTGGTGTGTGTAATATTTTTTGAAGTTGGGTGTAGAAGATCTTCCTAAGACGTAGTGGTTCGAAACCATGAGTTAAGTTAACAAATCTTGTGTTGTTTTCCTTGCAAGCAATCGTCAATTACTTTCACAAAAAAAAATTAACTGTAGTGTACACTACAAAGAGAAATGTTTGTGTTTTTTTTTTCACACACACATTGATTAAAATTTAAAATTAGATACTTGTGGTGAATTCTTCTAACCGGTTTTTTAGTTTTGTTTTAGTAATTTACCTGTATCTAGTCGAACCGTTGTAGTTTAGTCCAAAATTAAAAACTGCTCTCTACATGGAAATGGGTCCCAACTTTACGTGCACGCCGCGCCTCGGTGGACGACTTTCCCTTTTAATAATGTGTTTATTTAATTAATAATCTTTATTTTTCCTTTTAGTCAAAGAGTTACACTCCTTATAAAAATAAAACAATAATTACTCTTTTATTTATCCGAAAAGATGGTGACTTTAAAGAATAAACATTATCATTATTACATAGTATCCTATATTTTATATACCGAAAAAAAATTTAGAGAACTTCCTCATTATTCTTTCGCTACATTTATTTTTCTCACAAAGGGAAGATTTCTAGATATTGGAGTCGAAAGTTTTTTTTTTTCTTTAAGGCAACAAACGATTTTCCCGATTTCTTTGCTATATACCCGAGATTTTCCTTTCCTGACTATATCTATAGAATAAATATTTACTAAAAGCTATTTCATATATATACTACTACTATTTATGACGTCTTGGTCTGTATCTTCTTCTAACTTTTCTATCTTAGCTTTTGCATATATAGGCTCATGTATACACTCCACAACAAGACAAATCCGTTTCGATCATCAACTCCATTAGTTTTACGAAATTAAGACAGATCAATCAAAGGTACGATAATGAACCATAACTATGTTTTCTGTACAAATTTCCCTGCTATGCTTCTCGACGAGTTTGGTTTCATATTTGGCAAGAAAACTCGTATCAGTTTGGTTTTCATACTCTTTTTCATGTCTTTGTAAGATTTTGTTTTGGGAGCTTAATCGGGAGAGAACGATGATCAGTAACACAGAAGAGAACAAAACAAAGGAAATCGATCTCAGCTCGATCAAATCAGTCCGAGTAGTCTGTAATGATCCATACGCCACCGAATCCTCTAGCGAAGATGAAGCCATCTCCAGCAATAATACTCGCCGTCAGATCAAACAGAAACACTTGAAGCGTTATGTCTCAAAGATCTGTGTCCCGACGCTAATCGAGCGGTCAAATACGAATTCAGAACAAGTAATCGGAAACCGGAAGTCTTCTTCGGGATTCAAAGGTGTACGGCGGCGACCATGGGGAAAATTCGCTGCGGAGATAAGAGATCCGTTTCAGAAAAAGAGAAAGTGGCTTGGAACGTTTCCTACTGTTGAAGAGGCAGCAGAGGCTTACAAGAAAAGCAAAATTGAGTTTGAAGAACAGTTGGGTCTACTTACTCAAACCGTCTTAATTAAAGAGGAAGCGATAGAGGTAGATCAAACGAAACCGTGTAGCTCAAGTAAACCAAGAGAGAGGGAAGTAGACCTGACCGAGCCTTGTGTTTCAAGTAAACTTGAAGAGAATGAAGTAGACTCAACCAAACAAACGAACGATTTGCCTCTCTCGCCCTCGTCGGTTCTACTTCTCCCAACAGCGTCTCCAAACGACGATACTGACGATACTGAGACAACTGGCAAAACGGTAAATACGAGAACTGCTATGGAGACAACTGGCAAAACTGTAAATACTATAACTTTTATGGAGGCAACTGGAAAAACGGTAATTACGAAAGCTGTTATGGAGACAATATTTGGGTTTGGTTGTTATGATCAAGAAGAAGAAACAATTGGTAGAATGTTGGAAGAACCATTGATGACATCGTCCATTTCTGATATTTTTGACAGGTATGTTGAACCAAACGATTTATGTATGGATTCTAAAACAGCGGATTGCAATTTCATTCTAAAAGATTTTAGTATGTTCAATTTTGTGGAGAAGCTTAACAAAAATGGCCAAATTGAGAGTACGTGTAAGAAGAATAGTTTTGGATATAAGCATGAGAATGACATCAAAGTTGTCAAAATTTGTGAAATCGAATCAACGATTGCTAATATTGTCGATGGACCGACTGATTTTCAGTTGGAACGTGAGGCTGATCTGATGATGGATGATTTTCCAATGGAGGATTGTGAATGTTTAGGAGAGATTGAGAGTTGGTTTAACAATACCATAGATTAGATCTATATGGATTGTTTATGAGTATTCTTTAGAGACTTTTTTTTTTATTCTTCCATTTTTTTTGTCACCGCTGTTATATAGTAATATAAATCACTACAATAAGAAATATGGGGTTTTGACATTATCTCATGTTGATACATATAGACATAGCATTGTAAGAAATAGTCGAATGTCTTGAAATCGTATGCATTGTTTGCATGAGTCCTAAATTCTTGAATTGATTGATAATGTGATTAAGATGTCGAGATTCGAACCCTCAGATTATTCTGCCATAAATCTCTCTGGAGATAATTTTCTAGAATGGGTAATGAATATTAGAGTTGCTCTGAAGTCTAGAGGACTCGGGAGATGTATCATTGATGACAATAATGAAATTGAAAGCCAAAAGCATAGAGCCATAATAATTATGTGCTATCATCACTGAGAGATCAGTACCTAAATATTGAGGATTCCTTTGATCTTTGGACAAATTTAAATGAGAGATAATTAATGGTATTATGGCGAAAGTCCATGAAAGAATGGAGGATCCTCAATTTCCAAGATTTAGAATTCGTGGACGAATATAATTCTGCTCTAATGAAAATCGCATATGGTCTTGAATTATGTGGTGAAATGGTAACACATGAGGACTTACTATATAAGACTTACTCCACATTCTATCCAAAGGATTTGTTGTTATCACATAAGGCCAAAAGTTTCACCAACTATAATGACCTATTGTCATACCTTTTGGAAACTGAGCAAAGAAAGCAGAAAGTTAGAGATACTATCAGCAGATTTGAGAAACTGCAGAAAAGATACATTGAGCAATATAATAGTGAGATGAGACCTCCTAAAGCAAATAATGCTAATAATAATAAGGAGGAAGTCGTGTGGAAACACATGGAATAAGAGGCCGGCTTATACATTGACTAAAGAAATGGGATTTCGACATTCTGATTTTATGTTCATGCTTTGTTTTAACATTTTAGAACTACTTTGAGTTTATTTTATTGCTATTATCTTGTTTGATT
>OVBI01000242.1:52768-104347 GCA_900406495.1 Sisymbrium altissimum | reverse complement strand
ATTTTTAAATAATAATTATTCCTGCGCAAAAGCGCAGGTACTATCCTAGTTCTTTTAAAACATGATACATTTTTGAAAAAAGCATTACCCTTATTTATGATTTACAAAAAATATTACTGAAATTTAAAAAAAACTCTAAAATTTATTAAGAATAATTTAGACTAAACATTTATGTAGAATACATTTATACATTTCACCAATAATTGAACCCAAAAACCCCAAAAATAATTATATTACACCCAATATCCAAAAGAAATAGGCCCAAATTAATATTGGGCTATGCCAGTAAGTTTTGGATTTAGATTCAACTAGGTGCTATTCTGTATTTTGGTCTTCAAACTCATTTTCATATCTATTGCTATGTCCGATGTGTGTATATTTCCAAAATGTTTAATCCTCGGAATTGAAATATGTTAGCCAAAAACTGTTATTATGTATTTTTTGTAAGTAAGACAAGTAATACAGTCTTAGCGACATGGGAAGTATGTTTTTGGAATGTTTTTTGGGTTCTTCTTGTAACAAAGATGTTTTCAATTTTGTGAGTGGGTAAAGTAACGAATTCTCTGAGTTGATTGATATCAAACCAAAACTGTATACAAATTGATATGTAAACCAAGACAATGAAAAAATAATATCGATATAGTTTTTCTCTTTGCATATCCAACAGGATAGATGTATATGAATATAATATATTCTACTTAAACCATCTTTAATGGTTTATTTTATCTTTTACTTTAAAATAGAATTTTCTAAAAATATAGAAAAACTTTGCTTTAATAATTAATTCTATTTTTACTTTTATTTCTTTTAGTATATTCTAATTTTAAATATTGTTTTTGTCTTTTTACAAGATGTTATATTTTTAAAGTATACTAATTTTATCTTTTTATTTTGGACTTTGGGAAAAAAACTAGAGAATTTTTTTAATTTTATTAGAATTAAATATTTTAAAGAATTGGAAGAGATCTACCAGATAATTAGTTATTGTTGTTATTTTATTTTATTTAATTATGTAATTTTATTTAATTATTTACTATATCAAGATATTATGTAATTTTATATATCATCATTGTTACTTATTAAGAATTAATATAATCTTTTTAAGTATAAAAATAAAAATAAAATTATAATTTTCTTTGAATAGAAAATAAAAATATATCAAAATTATAAGATTATTTGTATAAATAAAAAAATTTAACTTTAAAAATAAAAAATTTAAAACTATTTAAATTTGAAATAGTTTTTAAAGTGGAATATAGAGTGTTATTAGAAATGATTATACTATAAAAATAGAAATTTAAAGACAGATATAGAATATCATTAAATATACTAACGTCGGCTTATAATGGGAAGTTATGATTTTTATTTTGGTAATAATGTAATATCGATATCTATATTGTTCATCTGTCTAATCATATCCATTTATAAGTAATCATTTTTTATTTTGGTGTGTATAAATGGGATATTGTGTTCGCTGTGTATAAATCCTTTTGCTGGGTCATGATGTGTGTAAATCTATAACACAAACTATTATGGGTTTAAACGATATAAAAAAAAAAATGACTGGCCCCTTACTAAAATAAATGACCATCATCATCATCGGTCCTTTCAAACCAACATTTGAAAAGCTTGATTTGAATTTTATATTTCCTTTTTAGGTCCCAGACGTATGGTGCCGTTCAAAAAAAAAGGTTTCCCCATACCGTACGTACATATTTTATTTATGGTGTCGTTATGGAATACATAGAAATGGGGAAATAGAAAAAGAGAGTCAACACATTAACATTTACTGTTTATAAACTCAACCCGATCATGAGTTTAAAAAGAGAGCAAAATATACGAAAAAGTGAGCCAATGACAATAAATAAATATGTTCAACTAGTTCAGTCTCAAATATTCTAAGTTCTCATAATATTTCTCCACAAGCTCATATGTAGAGACACACACGAGATTAGACAGTTCGTTTTTAAGATCAATTCGTGATTCTCCCGTAAATCAAAATTCATGCGATCATAACGACATATGTTGCATGTTTAAATGATTGGGATCGTTGTGGTCAGTTTTGGGGTATCTTAGTGATCAGTTTTAAAAATTTGTCGTCGAATAAAGACCACGAAGTCCAAGTGAGAAGACATCTTTTTGGCAGTATCACAATACAGTAAACTTTATATATCTATTATAGCTATCAACTTCTTAACCTTAAAAAAACAAATAAAACCCAAATTAAAAATAAAACTATATAAGATGTAATTGTCTCCAAAAATATCATAACTCAACTTTTTTATAAACAAAAGAAAATATGGTGTTGAGAACGATTTTACACACTCCAGTCAAGTGGTGCTACCTCACATTTAAACTCATCTAATTGTAATCTATTATCTATAATCTGATATATATATGGAAGATTAATACAAGGCTACGTACTAAGTTTTACTAAATGGTAAATGATGGGATAATACAAAAGAGGAAAACCAATCCAGAAATCTTCATCACTTTTAAGATGGAGAAAAGGGATCAAGAAATCTCTCGAAGAAGCATTCTTTACTAGCCATCCCACAATCGATACCAAGAAGTAAGTAATTATCTCCCTTTCAGATAACAACTTGATCACTATGGATACGTTAGAAGTCCTATAGAAGAGTTCCAACCTCCTTCCAGTAAATATTTTTCGTTACAATCTCCGTAAACACTCACCAAAAGTAGGAGTTATGATCTACGAACACGGTTTCTTACTAAACCACCACACGTTCCGAACACGTCCCCACTGCCGGAGGGCTCAATGTCTTTGATCCAATCCCCACGACAGTTAGCCATCTAACTTGAATGTTGGAGAATGTTCATAACACAAACCCCTTATTCTCCATTTCGAAAACTTTCTGAGGCCGTTTTACATGTGCAAATTTGATGTATTAAATTAAAAATAATTGATATATTAAATTATTTATATATTTATCATTTAATTTAATAATTTAATAATTATATATATATAATTTTTTTTTCATCTTTAATTAATTAGAAATATATGATCTATTAGTTTTTAGTTATTTGGATACATGTTTAATTATGTTTAATTATTGTATTAATTGGAAACATATATAATAGATAGAGATAATGTTATTTTTTATAATCATCATTAAAATTTTTAATTTAATTATTAATTTTTAATAATATTTTTGTAGTATAAAACATGATTAAATGTTAACTTGATATAATAATTAATTTGGTCTTAATAGTAATGAGAGAGTCGAATACAAATATTAAAAATTCGTAGTAACAAATATGTTGAAAATTAGAGTCATTGTGGATCAAAATCTATAATTGTTATCTTCCCATTATGAGGTTCATCGGATTAGAGGATGTTAGTTATGTTGAGAAAAAAAATTAAAAGAAGAAAAGGAAGATAACTTGGATGGATAAAGATCTTGAAACCATACTGAAAATTTGAATGTACAAATTAAATGTTTTATGTTATTTCGATTCATTAGCCAATAAGTATATTTATTTAGAAAATCAAACTTGGTCCACAATTTCTCTAGAAATATAAAACAAGGATTAAAACATATATAGATTATAACTTTCATAATACATTAATATCAATAAAAAAAACCGTTGCCGGCTACGAGAAAAGTTTTCCTAACGGCGGGAAGATTATTGCCGTCTACGAAAAAAGTTACCAGCATTATTATTATTTTTTATGGTAAGAGTAACTAATCTTTCAAAAACCTTACCCACACGTACGCATTGTTCCGATAGTTCCAAATAAACCTTAATTCATTCACACAATTATATCTCATACCTGAACATTAAAGTCACTCACCACACCCATCCCTAACTGTCTTTGTTTATATATAGACGCTCTATGGTCTTGGTGTTACCCTAAATATGATACCAACGAACCTCAAATTAACTTATCGATCAGCCGCATGCAGCTATTTCTTCAGCTACTATGCCATCTCGCTCGTTTTCTAGCTCTACAACAATCACTTCGGGCTCAGGCAGGTACCGAGGGATCCGGTGGCGAGGTGGAAAGTGGGTCACTGAGATTCGAGTGCCAAAGACGAGCAAGCGTCTATGGCTCGGGACGTACCCTACCCCCGAGATGGCCGCTACCGCCTACGACGTGGCGGCTCTAGCTCTTAAAGGCGAAGAAGCAGTCTTGAACTTCCCGAGTTCCGTCCGGTCTTACCCACTTCCATGTTCCAATTCGGAGACTGATATTAGAAAGGCTGCAGCTGTAGCTGCAGCTGCTGCGGCTCCTGCTGTTGTGGATTCGGCGCCAGTTGTTGTGGATTCGGCTCCAGCTGTTGTGGTTACTCCTACTGTAGTTGAAACTGGTGCAGTTGCGAAGGGAGATGAAAAGAACGAAGAGGGAGTTTGCAACGTGGTGGGATATTCGACTACGGAGTTTGTGGACGAAGAAGAGTTATTTAACATGCCTGATTTGCTGGTCGATATGGCGAGGGGAATGATGGTGGATCCGCCGCGGATAGGTTCTCCTTCGTTGGATGACTCGTCGGAGAATTACGTTGGAGAGAGCTTGTGGAGCTACTAATTAATATACGTACCTTCTGTGGAATTACAGAGCTAAGAAGAACAACAAAGCTTATGCCCAAAAGGATTAACGTAGCCGTTTAAAAAAATATGTTAAGTGATGGTTATGTAAGAAAATAAATAAATCAAGTGAAGTTATATATATGACATGGGAGTCTCAGGCGGAGAGCATGCTCAGACACACTTCGTGATCTCTCGATCCGAGCTTAGCCAGCTTACCTCTTGGTCGCCAGATAAACACGTCTTCATTAAAACTTAAATATCTTTCCAACTAGAGCTTTAAATGACTTGATTCCATCATCTGAAAGTTAACTCAGAGAAATTAGTCTCCATAAAAAAATCATCTGAAGAAGACTCTTGTAATGGGTCTGTACTATGTGTGATATACTAAGATACTTTCCTATTTTTTGCGGTCAAGGATCTACTAAAATTCTAAATGATAAACATAAAATAAAAATTATTGGGATATGATTAATGGGAAATGAAATATAATTAGATAACTTTCTCTCTCAAAATATCATTGTACATAGTACATACTACAGTATTTATATGGAGAAAAAAATTACAAAACATACTGACCCAATGAAAACAATAGGTTACTGGGCCTCAATCCAGGATCCAGAGTATATTATTCCTAAGCCTATGCAAATTTAATCGTTTTTATCTATCGCAAGTCTAAAACTGTGTCTAATTTCCGGAAACTACTTTGAACATGAAAATATACATTATCCCTTTCATTTTTCAATGAAAATCAAAATTTTCGTCACTCAAAATTGAATAGTTTCTTTTTTCTTTTTTCCTTCTAAATACGTTTGCGGGTTTGTTTTGTTTTTTTTTTTAAAAAAAATTGATCTCAGCACCTCATAGATGTCGACATGACTATACAGAAAACACCGAATCAAACATAAATAATAAACGGAATATTAGTTTAATAAAAAAATCAAATTACAGCTAAAAAATAACCCCACCAAACACGAACACAAACAAAACACACTTTAGGGAAACCCCACGCAATAGCCACGCACTTTCATTTCGTATTTAAAAACCTTTGATTTCTTTTACTAAAAACCCTAAGGTCTTATATTTTACATATATCTCTCTCTCTATATACACACACACTATATATATATATATATAGAAAGTCACATATATCCCTATATATATATATGACTGATCCTAATAATCCTTTCACTGAACCTAAAGCTATAAGCCAAGCTTCTTCATCGTCAGTTACTATTGTCTCAGCTCGCACGTGCGGTGACAGTCTCTCAGGCTCTGCCACGTGTGAAAAAGCTTGTCCACTTGCTACTATCACTACTGCTACTGTATCTTTTGCGGCTGCTACTTCTACTACAAGTTGTAACGATAATGATACATTAATGGCCACTGACGCCTGCTGCTCCACCTCTCGCCGGAAAAAGCATCCCGTTTACCGGGGAATCCGTTGCCGGAGTGGAAAATGGGTCTCCGAGATCCGAGAGCCTAAGAAGACGACACGTGTCTGGCTCGGAACTTACTCGACGCCTGAGATGGCTGCCGCAGCCTATGACGTGGCTGCATTAGCTCTTAAAGGCAGAGAAACCGTCTTGAACTTCCCAGATTCCGTCGGGAGTTACCCTATTCCGGTTTCCTCCTCCGCAGCTCATATACGAATCGCTGCGGCTACAGCGGCTGCTACGGTTGGTGCTGCGGCTGCGGCTGCCAATGCGGCTGTTAAGGGAGGTGAAATGAAGGAAGAGAACGTTTGCGATGAGGCCGGATCTTCAGCTATGCAGTTTGTGGATGAAGAAGAGCTATTGAACATGCCTGGTTTGCTAGATGATATGGCGAAGGGGATGATGTTGGCTCCGCCGTGGATGGGATCTCCTCCATCGGATGATTCACCGGAGAATTCCGACGGAGAGAGCTTGTGGAGCTATTGATTTTGATTGAAATCTGTTTAATATTGTGTTGATTGAGAGCTGATGTTGCTTTGTTTCCCCTTAAAATGCAAATCATCTTTGTTAGTGTTTCCTGATGATGGTCACTTGTTTGAGATGTTTTGTTGAATAAATTGTATTTTTACCACTTTTCAAGATTCAGGAAGACAAATCTTTCTCAACAATTTTAGTCACATTTTGGTTTCGGAGTGTTCTTGAATTAGTGCTCTGGGGAGTTCTTGAATTTTGGGATTAGGGTTTTTTATAAGTTTATTAGCAAATTTCTCTTGTGGTTGTCTCTTATGTTTTGATGTTATGAACAATTTCATATATAGTTTTCAGTTTATTGAAACGAGTTTCATCTAAGAAATCTTTTGAGAGTAGTTGAAGAAATTCACGCAATCTGGTAACAGTTGGGATCCAATTCAGGTATTGAGCTTGAAACCAAGTTTGGAGGTAAAGCTCCATTGTACCAGTAATAACTAAATCTCATATTGTTAGAAAAAAGTTCCTTGTATTGCTTTTTCTGAGAAATCCAGAGATCCATTGATGGATCAATAGTATAAATGGAAAATGAAAATAGCTTTCTTTTTTTTTTTTTTGGGGTTTCGAAAAGCAAGAAAATAATCAGAGATATATAAGAGACACTTTCAATGGGATTTGTTTTGTATTTAGTTAAGCTTAAGGTAGTTAATTTGGTTTTCCTTTCCTTCAATATATATTTTTGTGCTATAAAGGTTACGTCAAGTCATATACATATATACACTGTAAGTAAGGCGTCTTACACTCTTACTTAATCTACTGTATGTAAGGCGTCTTAATCTCGGTTAGAAAAGAAACATTAACCAAATAGGTTATTACCGTTGTGACATTTTTGCTGATATATGCATGATCTCAAGATCTGATTTTGTATTTGACTCGTTTCTACTGTGTCAATAGTTAAGTTCAAATATGTTAGTACGTGTACGTAACTATGAATGAATTGCTGACAAAAGGCATATCTGATCTGGAGATAATTTAAATTTTGAATAACAATGGATATATATGTGTGCATGAGTTGAATCATACTGAATAGCATGGACTTTCAATATCACACACACACAAACACAGAGAAATTCATAATATATAGCTTGACAAAGAAAAAGAAATAAAGGAAATGCGACACATTATAAATTTGTATATAATAGTCAGGTTATCGTATCTGACGCTAAAGCAGTGTCATGATGTAAAATAAGATATATGTAAACTTGACATGTCGGAAGTCTCAACATTTAACTCTGATGGTGGCATTGAATCACCGTATACAATTGACTAATTTTATTTGTCACTTCTCTAATGAATCTTTGTCAAAGCAACATGACATGTCTTATTAATTCACCAAAGAGAGACACATATTAAAATAAGGACGCAGAAAATGTGGCACTTTTCTTTAATCATGTTTCAACTTTTATTTATGTTGGTATAAAGTTAGATGTTTTATAATTTAATGCTTCTAGGGTTTTTAGAAACGGTAAAAAGGCAGGGGACAGGATGCACTTGGTCTGTTAAAATGACTAAAGATTTACTCTCATTAAGCTTAAAAAAATGCATCTTCTTTACATTTGGTTAATTATATAGAAAAACTACAAAAGCCAAGTCAGCTTGTCTCTTCTGATTTAACATTTGAACTGTTTTTTTGTTTTTTCCTTGTGTGACCATCATTGATCATGTCGCTATGTCATCGAATTAACATTGTTTCCAATTGGCTAAATTCTCTCTAATGTTGGTCAAAATAAATTGATTATTTAAGTGACTGAAATGTTGATGAAGGTGGATTGATTAAGAAACTTTAACTGATAGATGATTACAGACGTGTCAATTAGTTAGTAAGTATGAAATCCAACCCAAATTATAAGAACAAGGCTTTTGTTGTCACAAAAAAATAAGGTTTTCTTATTAATTAATTTTTCTACTTTGGTTTCCGAGTTGGAAAGTCATCCGGTTCACAAACTTCTACTGCCGGTCTTTACTAGTTACGTTCCTACGTACGAGCTAGTTGTTATAATCAATTTGATCCCTCGACTGGATCGGGCCCTGGGCCCCTGACTTTCTACTGTTGGCTAGACTGATCCAAATTCGAACCAACCATTTGACATGTTTAAACTGGCAAAAGGCTGAAGAAGAATATCCTAACAATTAGAAAAAAACAATGAATAGAATAATGAAACCTGTTCATAAAGTACTCAATAGATCTTATGCTACTTTGCCATATACAAATCTTTAAAGATATTATATTAAATTACTTCAATTATATTTGCGTATGAAGGTTTTGGCTAGGGATATGTCTCCATAGATTATATATGTAAAACAGTCTATAGGAACATGAATCATCTTTGGTAAGCCCTGGCCATGCAGATCCAAAAACATTAAATCAAAGATTACAATCAACCAGAAAAGAACATGTTGGTCCATCTCCAGCTCAAAATTTGACGAAAATAATGGATGTATGTTCATGAAAAGGATGGAAACTACAAGATTTTGCCCAATCAGAAGAGAAACCACACTAAGTTCATATTATATTCTTTAGACTTAGATCCTAAATTCAATTCTTAAGAGTTATGTCAACTCTCTACCGCTGCAGAATTCACTACAATCCATTTTCAGAGTGTTCTAACGTTTTTCTCTATATTTCATTCAATCACTCTCCATAGAAAATGGTCACAAAGAATAAATAAACAAACATTGTATGTCTGAAATACTAAAAATACAGTTAGATCAGAAAAATTTTCGATCAACACCTCGTTAGGTTATTAGAAATTTGCATTGTAAAAACTTTCGATTTCACATTGTAACACTGGAACCAAAAGAAAGAGTTTGAAAAGTCACCTACCATTACAAGCTCTGACCCATAAAAAAATCGACGTGTAAATTTATAAAGTTTTTTTTAGAACATTTAAACATACTTCCAAAAAGTAAGACCAACTCCATTTAGAGGTTCTCACCAAAATTTCTCAGCAATAAAAAAAATATTAGTAGAAATTGAAGAAAGAATAAATAGGAATTATCAAATGAAAACTTTTGAGAACCCCTGTATCACTCTTGTATTAGTTCAATTCTTATTTCTAACATAAAATTTAATTATCTATTTTAATTATGTTAAAATACTATATTCTTTTTTTTTGTTTGAGATCTGTAGTTGGTTTTTCTTAGATGGAGGGTTTTTCTTAGATGGAGATGCTCTAAGAAAACTGCTGCGTGGAAATAATTCTTGTTGTATATTACTAATTGAGCAACTATAATTTTTAGAACGTTCAAATGCACTTTTGGAAGTAGTGTAGCCCACAAATTGATAATGTTGTATATATAACCGATTAAACAGCTTGTAATGGTAGGTGACTTTTCAAAAACTAACACAGGGTGTGCTAAAAACAAGACAAACTAATATGATCGAAGAAAAAAATAAAACAAATTGTGAGAGCAACAAGACACGACCATAGTTCAAAAGACTGATAAGGAAATGTTCAAAAGACTGATAAGGAAAAGTTCAAAAAAAAAAGACGAATAAGGAAAATCGATATAGGTACGTATTTGTGTTTATTATTAGAGAGGAGACAACAAATATCTCTCTCGATATCACTGGGGCCTATACACCATAATTTTATACTGACTCGAATAGCGGTCAAAAGCTTATCGTTGTATTTCTACAACTCGATTGTATGTGTTTTTGACTGTAGATATTGAAAGTCTGTGTCGAAACTCTAATCGAATTTATTAGTGCTAGCAGCAACATACACTGTCACACTGATCACATATATCTATGATATTCTAGTGAAAAAGGTTCTCTGAAGATGTAGAATTCTTTTTGTTGTTGTTGGTAATATCGTTTGATGAAGTCTTTTCTTATAGCAAATTTGATGATGTCTAGTATTTTGAATTTTTTTAATAAATATAAGTTTTATTCTGGATTTATTTGTTGAGTGTGAACATTGACGAATCATTAAGTCGACAGAAAAAGGTAACAACTTGTAGAGAAGTTTTATTTGTTTCCGTACTTCCCAAATTTCCAAGAAGTGATAGGAGGCTTAAAGTTGTTGCTCTTTTATACAGGAAAAGTGACGATTATATCAATTCTGCAGATAATACACTGAATCTACTATCTAGCATCGACGATAATTTAATAAAAGATAATAAATCAAATTGATATTCCAGAATATGTGATTTTCAAGTTTGCCACGAACTTCTGAATAAGTGAGTTTGCTAGTTTGTCTGTCTTTAGTTGGACTCACGGGTTTGAACATAAAATTAGTAGATTACTGCTATAAATTATGGACTGTCACTTTATGAATGACAAGTTCGACAGATAATTATTTGTTTGTTTGTTGAAATGTACGAAAAATAATTAAATAATGGAATGTATGACATAGCAAAACAACAAAAAGATGGTTAAAAAAAACAAATAATTATAAATGTATAATATATATATATATATATTTTTTTTTTTCTATAACAAAAAGCAATCCGGACCAAAGTCTGAGTAAGAGTTTAATTGGTTTACCCGCTATCATCCGCAAACGAGTTTTTACGGGTGATAGTGTTTATCCGCGTTTGAAAACAATCATACAAAACGCTTTATACGGTTTTATATCGGTCTAAATCGCTTAAAATCAAAAGCTGCTTTCCGCTAGCGTTTGCGGTTGCGAGCAGTTGCGGGTGGATAATAAAAAAAATAAAAAATAAAAAATTATGTTTAAAAATAATAAAATTGATTAAAAATAATATAAAATATATATAAAATAAGTCAATTAATAAAAAATTAGTAAATTAAAATTTTTTAAAATAATTATTAAAATTATGAAATATATGAATAAATTTGATATTTTCTATTGATTATTTACTAAACACTTATCATAATTTTATATTATTAAATTTTAAGATTAAATTCTTTTAATAATTAATTTATTATAATAATATATATTTTTAATATTTTATATAGTTATATAATATATTTATATTGTTAATTTGTTATTTAACCGCTGTTGCATCCGCTCGTCAATCAGTCATAATTCTCCCGCAAACGCATCAGTTTTTAACCGCTATACCAGTCGTATGAATCGCTTAATAATGCTTAAAACCGCAACCGTTAGTTTTCGCAAACTCCCACAACTGCAACCGCACCCGCTACTGTTAAACCAGTCAAGTCCTAAGTCTTTAAACAAGTATTATGTGGATAATTGATTGAACACCTAAAAGGTATAGAATTTAATTTTTAAAAATATTTATTATAACTGTATCTTTTATAACTATAAATAATAAATAAAAAAAGATCTACAGTTATATTTTTTTTACAACTTTATTTTTAATGTTTTAGACAATTTTTAATGGTTTATTCTAATATTTTATTCTTATCTGTTTAAACCATTTCCAATAGTTTATTTCAATATTTTAAAATTAATTTTTTCTAAAAATAGAGTTTTTACTACAATGGTTAATTCTATTTTAATTAGCTATTATTTTGTTATATGACCTTATATTTTTTAAATATATTAATTTTCTCTATTCATTTTCTTTTTTGAAAAAAACTAGGTAAACTTTGATTTTATTAAAATTAAACATATTAAATTGAAAGAAATTTCATTACATCAAAGAAATTGAATATCAAATATATTTTTTAAGAATTGAAATTAGTGTACTTATCTTACAAATGATTAATTAAAGTATTTTAAAATGAGAAATGATATTTTTTATCTTTAATTTGATATATTATCATTTTTATTAAAAATTCATATTTTAAAATATAAACCTAATTATTGTTATTATGATTTTTAAGAATAAAACTAAAATATATAGTTTTGTCGAATATAAAATAAAAATATATTAAAATAAAAGATTATTTTATAAATAAAAAATGTAACTATAAAAATAGAGAATTTGGAGTAATTTTTTAAATTTTCTATTTTTAGAGTGGAATATAGAGTTTAGAGATAGAAATTGAGTGCCATTAAAAATACTCTTAATAAATTAGATTATTACACTTATTTTTTTTGTTTAGACTGTACCTTTAAAACTTAGTATAAAACGAAATTAATAATTTTAAAAGAAGGTAGATAAAAATTAAAACTGTAAATAATTGGTACACTCCAATCAACCATCTAATATTTTTGAAGTATTTGTTCATTAATTTCTGAATAAATCTAAAATGTGATAATACTTTAATTGACTAACTGAAAGTGAAAGAATTTTGAAATTGAATAAAACGTCAATTTGACTAATAAGACATTTAAATTACTATTCTTTTCTAAAAAAATAATTTCTTCTTTATCTATTTAGATAAAATGTAAACTATACTTTCGTTTTTAAATAATTGATGTTTTAAAATGTTTTACATTTCTAATGCATATTTTTAGTTAAATATATGTTTTGTCTTTATTCTTTTTACAGCAAAAGTTAATTAGCAGTATTCAATAAAAAAATAAATAGTCATTTCCGTAAATTTCTTATTTTGTTTTTTTGAAAATCTCCGAACATAAATCATTTACTGGTTTTCTAAACTATTTATCTCAAATGAAGGAATGATTTTAATCGGATAATAATAAACTACTTGAAATTATTCGGAGCAATGAAAGACAGATGTCAGATTTTTTTCCGGGCTCCATCTAGTATCCAACTAGAATAGCCGAGATTCGATTTTTTTTCTCTGGACTTTGAACGAGCAGAAAACATTGAATTAATTCTTTTGTCAACAAAAAAAAAAAAGAAGAAGAGAAAGTATAAGTTTTAGTTGTTATGATTTTGTTGACTAAAAGTAAAAAGTAGTTAATATGGCCGACACGGTTCTTCTTTTCTTTTCACTTACTTTTTCTTCTTCTTTGGTTACTCATTATAACTTTTCTGTGCAGTTAACCACTCTTGAAGTTGGATGAACTAAAGAAACAAAAAAAAAAATCACTCTCGAATTTGATTAGTTAACCAAAAGTTAGATCTCATTTTGGATACTTTTATAGATATCTAATCAATACTAAACTAGTATTATATAATTTTAAAGCTATTTTTATAATGAAATTTTCAATTAAAATGTTAAATTTACTAATCATTATAGTGAGGGTTTATGTAATTTTTTTTGGAGAGGACAATACAAATAAATAAAAGAAAACATTTTAGTTAATTTCATGGTTGAAATTTAAAGTGATAAAATAATTAAAAATTGAAGTTTTATCTACTGCAATGGAGTGAATGGTAATCATAAAAGTATAGGTAACAATATTGATTGTAGAATTTGGTTTATAAAAATATTTAGTATAATTTTATCTTCTTTATTAGTAGTAAATATGAAATGAAAAAAAAATGTTACAGCTATATATATCTATACAACCTATTTTTAAGATTTTAGTAAATAAGGTTTATCAAATCATTTTTATTTATTTGGAGTATAACTTTAAAAATCAACCTGAAATATGATTAATAATGCTAAAGGTTATAGATAAAAATTTATATTATAGATATTTGTACTGTATAACCAATCATCTAATAAATTATTCTATGTGTTTCTTTATAAATAGAGAAAAAAAAGGAGAGATTTTGTACCAATAAAAAAAGAGTTTGATTCTCATTCTTTCTGTTTTCAATGTTCTAAAACACTCTCCATCAGAAAAAGCTCCAATCTCAAACATACTATCCAAATATGATTAATGAATCAATGTCAGATTTAAGCATTATAGAGACTTTGGCAAAACCCTTTCCATTGAAACATAATTTTACTATCAAATATAATAGTAGTCCGATTTAAAATCGTGAAATTCAAATCCTGAAAATAATATAAAATCACAAAAACTAATAAAGAAAATTTATAAGATTACTAACATATAATACAAGAAGTAAACCCTCTAAATTTTTTTTCTTAACTTCTTTATAAAATTACTAGCGTTTAATGCATCTTTCCTCTGGAGATATGGCTATCTCCTCTGAAATAGCTGTCATTTTTTCTAGGATTCATGGTCAGGATCCTTCTATTCAGCAAACCCAAATGTTCCATGCTTTTTTAGGATATGTTTTTTCTAACTAAGAATTTCTTTCACAAATATATAAGGTGAAAACTGTCAAGACAGTTTGGGGCCAGGGTAACACCTTCGGAAAGCTCTCTACTTACCATATACTAGCATGGAATGTGAAGACAGACAATCATTTCTCCCTTTTCAAGATGTCCATCGCAAACTCTTGAGTAGGTGTCTATTATGTCAAGTAATAAGCTCTAATCATAGCCTTATGGCTGAAGAAAATACATCCCGCTCATAAAAACAATGAATAAGATGGTTACCATAAAGCGTCAAGCATCATAGTATGGATCGATCCCTGTGGATAATCCTTTTGTGACTCCATAAATAATATTTGGTATTTCCCTTGGAAATATTATAATCCAATAGTTTCAAGTAGCAAAATTGAGCATAATTGTTAGTTAATCTGTGAATGACGCGTGGGCTAGAAGTTTGTTCGATTAAATTCTACAAATGAAAGATAACTGTGCATTAAGAACATCTAACTTGGCCTCTAGTTTGAGAGCCAGACGCTTCTGCCGAGGTGACGTGTGATGAGTAAAGAGGTTACATATCCCATGTGCACTGGTATTTTATTATAATTAATGAATAAAAAGAGAGATCACTGAAAATAGATAAAAAGATTTTGAATTAGTGAAAAAAGAATTAACTCCTACTCTTTTTATCTCCAATATTCTAAAAACATACTTCATCAAAAAGAGATTATAATCCTTGAGTATAACTTCCAAACACGACCATCACTCAATTCTCTGAACATTACATTTTCAGTAAATCGGTAATTACTGAAGCATCTTATAGCTTTCTGAGAGGGAAATGGGAGAGAAGAATCTGTTTATTCCATTTCCACCTCTGCTCCCAAAGCTTGGCGATATTTTCTTTTTTTCTTATGTAGGAATCGAGAACTCTAAAATAGAAGCTGATAAGCAGAATCTCTCTTTGACCATTCAACATTAACAATAGATTTGTTTTTCTACATTAAAGGATAATATATAGGGGGGATTTATGAAATAGCCAAAAGAAAAAAAACTGAAACTAAAAATTTAGTAAAAGATTAGAGAGAGATAGGAAGGGATCAGGGAGAGAGAAAAGAAGTATTTTGGTTAATTTAATTTTTTTTGTTGTTGTTGTTAGGGCATCTCCAACCCCACTCTATTTTAGAGTAAAACTCTATTTTAGAGTAAGATCTTCTCCAACCTTACTCTATATCTCACTCTAAAATAGAGTAAAATTTGAGTTTACTCTATATATAGAGTAATTCTAAAAATTTAACACTAACTCTATTTTAAAGTTACTCTATTTTAGAGTAATACATTGGAGAAAAACCTCACTCTATTTTAGAGTTATTCTAGTTTAGAGTAAAAAATAGAATTATACATTGGAGATGGTCTTATGAGGTGCAATTTCTCCAACCAGAGAAATTTGACAAAAACCTCATAAATAATTACTTTGTAACACAATGTCGTTTCAAATTGTAAATATGTAAAAATAAATAATGAATATGCATCTTTTTATTTTCTTTGGTTTCCAACCAAACAAATAAGTTTGTACACAAACCAACTTTAACTTCCAATGCAAATTCCAAAGAAAATATATCTTTAGTTGCCAACTAGGCACTGAAAAGTACTCATACGAAAACTAACCCACCTTGTCTCATACTTTGTTTTCCTCCCGAACATAAATTTGTTCATAAACTATATATATATTTTTTTAAACATCAGTTGGTGAAATCTTATATAATCACCCTATAATCAAATATGAATCAAATCGAACCAAATAAAATTATACTTTCACTTCTATTTTGTTTTGTTTTCATATACCATAGTAAAAAATCTACAAAGTCGCAAACACAAACCAAAACTAAAAATTGTTGAAATCTTGTTTCTCATCCTCACCACGGTTTTACGCGTTCAAATTGGCTAAAATAATTAGCTGACTGACCATAGTCTATACACTATAGTATCAATTCTTCGATAAAATTTAACTTTTTTGTTACAATAATTTAGTTTCGTGACCCATTTTGTACTATATAATATATTACAAAGTATTACCGTAAGTTCCCGACCATATATTTGATGTGACTTGATTATATGTTAATGTATGGTCCACTCTTCGTCTCGCTAATGTTTCTTAATCATAACATTTCTCTTTTGGGGAATGTTTTATTCACTTAAACAAAGATTAATCACCCTTTTAGCCATACCTTATCTTTCTTAATGCCTCTGTTTATTACCCTAATCACTCTTTTGGGATTCTGATTTTCCTAAATCCATATATGTCTCTAAATATAGTCTTAAGATGATAATATTTTTAACTCCCCAGTAAATGTCAACATCGACCCTTTCTTATTTAGGCTTTTCATAAAGTAGGGTATTAAACAATAAACAACACTTCTATATTGCTGGAAAAAAATCCGTTGGATCCAAGGAAAAACTATCCGATTTAGATTTATCTAAAAGTTAAAATATATGCTTGCTTTCCAATCTGATAAAATGTAAACGTTAAATAAAAATTAATAGTATGAATTTAGAACACTTAAATCATTTTAGAAAGATTTCCTTTTTTTTAGAGCAAGTTCAGTAGTGTTCACAAACTTTGAAGTTCATAGTTGTTCCTCAGTTGGATTTGTCTTTTCCAATATTTAATCCAACTATTTCAAACTCTGCTCCTTCTCTAAAACTTCTCATTTTCAATCCATTTTTCTTCTTTCTCGCTGCTCTCATTTAAGGACACGGTTATATTCGAGGTGGAGATTTGTTCTCCTCCATAAATTGGGAAAATCTTCTTCTCGACTTATATACTTCTCTGTCTATTGCACTTCACTCATTGGGAACAGCTCCTTCGTTGATGTGGTTTCTCCTACCACGAGGGAGAAGCTACTTAGGTAATTGTAGATCCTCGAAAATCGAAAGTCGAAAGTCAGTTCAGACTTGTTATTTTTTGGTGACTTTTGGAAGATATACACTGCTCAAACATCAAAATAGAAAATCTAATTCCTTTTACAAATAGAAAACTAAGATGTTGTTTTTATTATAAAAAAACTAGAAAATTTCATATTTTAAATAATGTAGACCTACAACACTATTATTGCAAGGTTTTATACCATAATTTCTAAAAAAATGATAACATAAAATATTATATATTATTTTTCTATGCAATTAGAGTTTCTAATACTTAGAAATATTGGACAAAAATTTCTAAGATCAGAAACTTTTGTTGAATATTCCTAAACACTCTATTTACATAAAAAAATAATATATAATATTTTATGTTATTTTTTTTTTAGAAACCATAATATAAAACCCCCCGGTAATCATACCAATACCAAAAAATAGCAATCTTTGACAAAAAATCTCCTTAAACCATGTTTTTTTTTGTTTTTTGTTTTTTACGTCCTCTTGTTCTTTTCTTGAAGAGGGTATTGCTTCTTCTTCTATGATTAATTCGACCTAAATCTTCAAAATTCAGGTAAAATATCTAAGATTTTTGGGCAAAAATTAAGAAGAAGAATAAACTCAAAAATCTTATTTCCGTGTTGTACACAAAAACGGTCCAAGAGAAGAAAAACCAAAAACAAAAACAAAAAAAGACAGCTCTATTCTTCTTTTCGGGGCTTTGGTCTCACAGGCTTCACAGGGACTAAGCAGCTGAGCACAATCACAAAAATCGGCAAAATCGTTCCTATGAAATATACACTCTTGAAGGCGACGAGTGTTTCGTGCAAGCTCAACACCTGAATATCATCACACAACAACAACAACACAAAAAGGAGAGATTATAAGAATATAACCGTTAATAAAACGGAAAAAGTAAAGTGGAGGGAAGAGGTTATACCATGAAACCAACGGATGAGTAGTTGAGAACCAAAACTGTGTAGAGGAAATTGATGAAAACCATGACATTTCTC
This sequence comes from Sisymbrium altissimum, assembly GCA_900406495.1. Lineage (NCBI taxonomy): Eukaryota > Viridiplantae > Streptophyta > Magnoliopsida > Brassicales > Brassicaceae > Sisymbrium > Sisymbrium altissimum. Next base: position 85,946 of record OVBI01000242.1, on the reverse strand, counting down.
AGCATTGCCATTTTCGGAGGCATTGCTTGTTGCCAACGGTATATAGCTGCTCAATGAAAAGAGGAACATGTTTTAAGGTAAAGATGACGAGATATACTCATTTACCGTTAATGAAAGTTGAATGGTACCTTTTGAACCATCGATCATCAATGCCGATTGAACAAAGAATATAATGTAACCAGGATACAGTCCCTGCAAAGCAACCAGTACAGATTTTGATTACTTTCTCTGCTCACAAAAAGATTGAATCTTTCATGCAGAACTCGCAGTGTAGATAAGATGGTTCCTTTATGGTTTGCGTAGAAGTAAAGGGAAGAAGGAGCAACTCACATGCCATACAGCACTAACGGTCTGCGTAGCTAGCAACTGAAAGAAACCAGCTTTCTTCCCTGGCTTCACAATTCTCTCATACACGTCTACGTTTAAACCAGAAGAAACATATTAAAATACGTATAAAGATATGACAATATTACTATTTGTATGCATATTACTACTCACAGTGACGGAGCCACGTGCTGACTTGTATGTTCCACACAAGCGGAATCTGAACAGCACTCTTGGCAAGCTCAACTCCCAATATATCAACATTCTTTGCACGGTCCCATTTGGCCTTTGTTTGAGTTTTTTCATCGGTCCAACCACTGAAACCCAAACCGGAGATAATGATGGAAGCCTCTGAGATCGACCATATGAAGTAATACTTCCAACGAGCAGTGAAACCAGCCATGTACTGGTAACCGAATCTTCTCCAGAATCCCCATTCTTGGTACACTGGTTCAGTGAACCGGGTTAACGGAAACTGAGGTACTAAGTAAAGATACAAAGCCATACAAACCGCAGCTTGAAATACAGCTCGAACCGTTGCTCCATAAGGTGATGGTCGCTTTCCTTTTCCAGAAACATCCCAAATCTGAAATCCACACACAAGAATAAACTAAACAAACGAACGAACAAGAATCGATGAGTTCAGTAATGACAAGGACAAAAGCTTTACTCCTTTCTCTTCAGTCCATTCAAGATAATCTTTCATTTCGAAAACAGGACCAGCGAAATGGCTTCCACAGCAAAGGCAGTAACCAAAGTACTCAATGAGAGAAGGCATCCGAACCAAACGGTTCTTCTTCTGAGCCTCACGAAGACTCTCTTCCTTCAACATCCCATCGTTGTAGTTTATCGAACACGATATCACTTTCAGCGTTAACACCATCAAAGCTCCTAATACATACCATTTATAACAAAATCAAAACTTAACGATTCACTTTCAGCTAAAGAATATTCACACACAGACTATGGCTCCACCAATATTCATCATAAACTAATAATATCACACTCAGCTAAGAACATAAACCAATCAAATCAAAGAGTTTACCAGTAGAGTCGATTCCTCCTTCTTTCCAAGCATCACCACTCATATAAAACACATGACTACAGTGAAAAAGAATCAAGAAACCAATTCAGAATGTTACATTTACAGCAAAAGGAAGAGTGAAGGTTAAGTTTTTGTAAGAACTGACCAGCCAATGAGGTAAGCAAAGCCGAGGAAGAAAGTGATGAATCCAGACATTGGTCTATAAATCGCCATTGAAGCATAGCCAATGGTCATGGGAACGAGGAAGTGAAGATTCGAGGAGAAGCCAAAGGAGAGGTAAGAGAGGAGAGCTCCAGAAGCAGCTGAGTAGATGTGTTTTCCGAGTCGACTCGGTACGAATCTCCATGCGAAGGAGATTGGGATCGTTGCGACGAAGCAGAGGAGGAAACGGAGAACGGCTACGGAAACGCCGATCGAGGCTGCCATGGAACTCATGTCGAACGATTCCATGGTTTTGTGTGTTAAAAACTCGTTTACTGAGTTACGACGAGTTTGGTCAGTGCTTTGATAGGTCCGGTCTTTTGTACTTTGTTCTTCTAGTTCGTGTAGTTATGTTCGATCTTGTTGACGATGTATGTCGAAGTTACTATGTTACCCCTCAATATTTTGTCTTATCATATATTTCATAGTATTATATTAACAACAAAAATGTCTTGGACGTATCGAAAAACAAAACACCGCCGTTTTAGCTCGCCTTTAGGCTCACAAAACAATTTTTTTTTTCGAGAAAAACAATTTAAATTTAGGGAAATTGGGTGGAATGACTTACAAAAAAAAAAAAAAAAAATTAAATAATTAATTAAAACCTCTCTATTCACTCATTTTCTCTTCCTATTTCTCTATACTCATTTTCTAAAAATCTAATTCTTCTTTTCCTTTTTTTTGATTATTTAGCAAACTCTTCTTTAATTTATGCTATCATTGTTGTTGTTTTTTTTTTTGGTCATATGATAATACAAAGATGGATCAAAACCATTTATAGAAATTATTACACAAAGATAACAATAGAATTTCCAACATTTGGAACTTTAACCAAAAACCGATACATACATTGCTGGAGATATAAAATCGGTTATCGAAATAAATGATAACATAAACTAAAATCAGCAGTTGAAGCAAAAACAACCAAAAAATATTAAAAACAAATTAAAAAAATGTTAATCAGCAAGCAGTTGTGACTTTGAAAAGAAAGTTATACATCCTTAAACTAATAAACTGAAGAAAAGTGGGACAAATTGTAATTCAAAATGACGCTCCTAATTTAGTGGAATCAAGAAAAAATAGATTCGCATAATCCACTAAGAAACCACTATGGCCCCCAATAGAGTTTTAGAATCTGCTTATAGGATATATAAATTCAAAGATGGAAACAGCTTACATAGACTAATTAGAAGAAATTGATCAAACCAAACATTAAAAGTAAAAAGTAAATGGTAGTGTTAGATGACCAGAGATATGCATGAAAACTATTGACTGGAAATACAAATTCCATCATTATGAAAGTAGAGTTAACGCTGCAGTTTCAAAAGAAACTGGCGAAAAACCTACTGATTCCAAAACCAACTGTTTCCGGCTTAAGGAAGAGAAGCCAACGAACCCATATAACCACAATTAGAATTAAGACTTGACATCAGGGGCTCTGATCCGTGCGACTACAGGCGGATTTATCCCCCTCCCCCAACAACAACAAATCAAGATGCTAATCAAATCTGTTGAGAACAAACGTTCCTCCACCGAATACAAATGCAAATTATCCCGACCTGAATTAAAACCCCGTAAATAAAATGGGAAAAATCCACAAAAGAAAATACAGTCCTTTGCGAAAGAAAGGATCTAAGAAACCACGTTTCAAATCTGAGATGAATCACTGTAAAAGCATCCGGAGGCAGCTCATTCACCTCCATAGCCAAACTAAAACACATGGCCAAACTAAAACAAAATAAAATACATAAAAAGTTCTAAATGCAAAGAAAAGAAAACTGCTAAAGAAGATAGCATGAGAAGATAATAGAACAAAGAGACATCCCCCAGCAATGGCGAGTAAGAAGCACTAATCCCCGGAGGATAGCAGATCTAAAACACAGTAAAAACGACGTTTAATTTAAATAAAAAAATGTTTGAGAGAAATTTTTTGACAAATTACTCCTATAAATTTATGCTATTGTTAGATAGACATATATCTCTAAAACTCATCCGAAATCAATAATTGAATAATTCATCTTACAAATAAAATCATAATACTTTCCAGTATATGTTTACTTAAAAATTGATTTATTAATTTTTTATTTTTTTTTAAAGTTATTTATTTTTCTTTATTTTATATCTTTCCACTTTTTATTAAACTGTTTTAGATATGCCATAACTCAATTTTTTAAGAATTTTATGTTAAATTCATAAAACAACTAAAATCTGTGCTATTTTTAGGATTATGATATCTAACATATATAAATAATACATAATTGAATATCATAAGATGCAAAAAAAAAACAAAAACAGAATATTTCCATATGATCAAATTAAAATTAATTAAAGATTGATTAGTTATATATTAATAAATCTATTAACACAACAAATCTTAATAGCACAAAAAAATCAAATTTAGAATAAGATTTTTTTTTCCCAATTTTAGAATAAGATTTGTATGTTGGTATACACTTAAATCTTCAAATGGTATATGCTAAATAAATTTATATAAAATAAATTTTTTTCCATTAAAAAAAGAGATAATTTTATATAATAGTTTGAAATTTACATCTTCATGATTTTACTTTAATATTTTCTTAGATTTCATGAATTACAAAAAGTATTGATAGATATTTTACTATCTTACAAAGTAGTAAAATAAACATAATGATAGTAAATTATTCCATAGTTGGAATAGCACCCAGATTCAATCTAATTTTTGTCATTTCACCTTAATAATTTCATATCACCCATAACACAACTTACATACACCTCCTCCTATATATATGTATATACATAACAAATCAATCAAACATCAACATTCACAATTCTACAGTAACAAAAATTACTTATCTATTATTAAAAATATTTTCTCAAAAAAAGAACAAAATGACCAATACAAAAAGCGTAGCCATGTTTATGATGGTGATGATGGTAATAGTAGGAATGGAGAACATTTCGGTTCATGCATATCGTCCTTTGTGTGAACTTTCTGGTAATTGTAGACATCATAAACCTTCTCCTTCTCCTTCTCCTTCTCAAGATCATAGCTCTTTTGATTCCGAATCTTCTTCAGAATCTCTTTCTCCTTCACAAGATCACAGCTCTTTTGAGTCAGATCCTTCTTCACACTATCCTCCTCCATTAGATTATAGCTATGATCTCAACTTTGGTGTTTATCCAAATTCTGTTGCTCCTTCACCAAAACCAGACCCAGACGTTTTGATATGCACCTTTAGTTGTGCTCTTGATTGCTTACACCTTATCACAGATCCAAGTAAGTTGTCACCTCTTAATGTTATTAATTTTTCTTTATTTGACCGAGTGTAAGTGTTTATAAAAGAATTAATCTATGTATATAGGTTAGTTATTCATTTGAAATTGATTTTTTTTTATTAGTTGAAAAGTTCAAATGCTTAGCTCAAAGTTTGATCATAGTTTGCATTAAACCATTGATTATATAAGTTGTGGAACTAAAACTATATGTTATATTTTCAAACGAGAAAATTCAACTGAATTTTATTTCCTGACTCGATTATTGAAACCATGTATATATTTTTGTATTTATATTTATTTTATTTACTATTCAAAGAATCAAAGCTAAAAAATTTGGGTCTAATTAAAGTTACTTTTTGTTGTTTTTCTATTTTTCCTTTTTCTTTTTGGAAACTTATAATGAGCAACAGAAAGCCACCAAAAGATAGAGTCCTGCATTAAAAAATGTCCCATGAAGTGTAAGAAGAAGAGCGAAAACAATGATTTATATGCCTAAATTAATAAAGAGCAAATGATCACTTCGCTCTTAGTATGTTTTTTCTTTCTTGCTCATAGCACCAAAATCAGATATCAGCTGGTCATTATGATGCTTTGTATGAGACTTAATAAATATTATAGTTACAAAATTTATCTTTTCTAAAAAAATAATATTAAATATAAATTATGATACATCTCATAGATTAGTAGTACATAATATAATTGGTGTGCACTTGTAACACTCGCACCTGAATGGCTGCATTGCAAACCCAACCAAAATGCTTACATCTCTTAGGTATCCTTTGGGCTCCAAGTGTTGCGGTTTAAGGATTTGCATATCTTTCCTCATAGCTTCTTGAGAAGGAAGTGTGAAACCCGACAAAACGCCCCATTTTCATTCTCTCCATCAGATTCTGTCTTTGAGAACTTCAGCTGATGCCGTTATAATAATTTTTGTGGCATCACTACACTAGTAACGCTTTGACCTTTTTACCATAATTGATATTTCTATTGCTTTTGTCGGAAATATCAACTATTTCTGAACTTAATCATACGATCCATGAGACTAAAAACAAAAACGAATAATAAACAAAAAGTATACTACTAATCCTTCTCACAATCAAATATTAATCGAGAGGAGGAAAATTCTTCTCATTTTTTTTTTGTGGTTAAATTTTATTGCCATTTGGTATCTTAAAAAAAAAATTTGATGGATAAGATTTGTATGACTAAATATAAGATGCCATTTTGAATGTTTCTCCATTTTAAGTAACAACGATCCTAAATAGTCTCATCTCAACCGTGTATATAATCAATCATTCGTCTCAAGCCTTTTTAACTCCAGTCAAAAAGTTAATTTTCACCAAGATGGCTTTCAGAATCACCGTAAGTTTAATTTGATTCTTCCCTATTCAAGTTTAGCTGTTGATGAACATTTAGCTTTGCATTTGTTTACTGTTGGTTGATTGTTTGCTATGTTTTTGGTTTATACATAGAGCCAACTGCGCTCGACAGGCAAACAAATTGGTGGCTCTCGTCGCTTCGCGACCACAGTCGCCCATGACGCCAAACAAACATATAACAAGTAAGAGATTATTTACTGTTACAAAGAAACATAGGTTTACTGTGCCATTGTATAACACACACAATGGCACAAAGAAACAAAAAAAATTGATCAAATGGGATTGTTGTTAAATAGGTTTTCAGTAACGGGAGAGTTTGCACCAGTGGCTATAATAGGAGGTTTTGTTGCTCTAGCGGTTGCTATGGCCGGACACAGCATGAAGCAGCAGCTGATGCATTCCCCGGCGGTCAGTACAAGGAAGAACAGAAGAGCTGCTGTCGCGGAAGTTGATGATCCGGACCACTGTGTTTCCTCTGCCGACAAATTCATCAACAAGTCTTGGCTAAGGAAAGTAGGTCAGATTCAAGATAAGTCTAGTGCCGTCTTATCTGATCCCACCAGACCTAACCCATTCACCACGTATGTTCAAAACTATATAGTTATATATGAATTTTGTTTGATCTAGATTGATTTAACTCTGCTAATAGACAATAGTTATGTATGTTAGCTAACCAAAACTGAAATCTACATCTATTTTTTTTTGTTTTTGGCATGTGAACTCGAAAGGCCTCGAAATGCAGAGACATTGAACTCCGTCGGTGTGGCTCCAAAGGGAATCTGAAAACTTTCTATGAATCGAATAAGATTTTTTGCTTTTAAATCAAAATGCATTTAATTTTTGGTTACTAATATTTGTACATATAAATATAATAATCTCTTGAAGCCTGTTTTAAATAAAGCTGCTTTCTCCTCAGATATGTATATCAGAAAAGTGATGCATCTATCTCAACTTCAACCAAAAGGCTTTTTCTCGCAAAGATAATAGATTAGCTTGCGAAATTTAACATGAAAACGTAAACGTCGAGAAGCACTTACAAGAAAAGAAATATAAAAAGTAATTTCACCTCACCGATGTTTCCAAGTGAAGATGGTTGCTCTGTATCACTCCTTCTCTAGAGGATGATGAAACCTGTTTTAAGAAAGCATATCGAGGAAGCTTTTCTCCAATCTCCCATCATGTAACATATTAGTGACTAAGCCAAAGGTTGATGCATCTCCCTCAAACCCACAACTCCTCATTTCATTGATCAATTCAGCTGCTACAGCTTTGTCTCCATCTCTAAGATGTGCCCTGATCAGTGTATTATACGTACCGCTATTTGGGAGAGGACCGTCTTCTTTCATTTTCCTGAACAAGGCATCCGCTTCCTCCTTTAAGTCTTTCCCACAAAATCCTGAGATCATTGTAGTGTAAGTTACAGCATTAGGCTTCACTCCTTTAAGGTTTAGGCCACAAAACAAATCCCATGCATCTTCCACCTTTCCAGCCTTGCACATCCCATTAATCACAATGCTGTATGTTATAATATCGAGTTCCATTCCACTCTTTTGAATATTCTCGAAAACCACCAATGCTTCCTCTAGCTTCCCGTTATCACAAAGCCCATCCAACAAAATGTTGTATGTAATATGACAGGGAGGCACACCACTAGAAACCATCTGTTTGAAAACTTGTTGGGCATTCTCACAATCTCCAGCTTGGAAAAACCCTTGGATGAGAGTGTTGTAAGTGACTGTGTCGCCAACCAATCCTCTTTGAGACATCTCACGAAAGATTTCCATGGCATCCTCTACCCTATTAGACTTGCAAAATCCGTTTATGAGAGTATTATATGTGACCACGTCCCGGAGACAATCCTTACTAACCATCAAAGCAAACATCTGCTTAGCCTCATCTAAACGATCCTGCATGCAAAACCCATTGATCAATGAATTGTAAGTAAAAATATCAGGATCTATAGACCTTTTAACCATCTCCTTGTACAGTTCTTCGGCTTCCAAAAGTTTCCCCTCTTTCAAAAATGCATCAATCAATGCATTGAAAGTAACAACATCGGGGTTGATTTTCCTCTGAATCATATCACTAAGTAATCGAGAGGCATCACTCCATCTTCCGTAAATACAAAGGCAACTTATAAGGGAGTTGTATGTATAAACATCTGGTCTAACTCCTTTGTTCTCCATTTCATTGAGCAGGTCGAGTGCATCATCCACATGTTTGTATTTGCAAAGACCATCAATGAGTGTGTTATAGATAACAACATTCGCCTTTATCTTCCCCTTGTCCATATTGTTGAGCAGAACTAAAGCCAAATCAATATTACCTCTCTTACATACTCCGTTAATCACCGCACCATACGTAACCAGATCTGGTTGACATCCTTTCTCGACCATTCTTTCCACTAAAGCTACAGCTTCAGAAGCTTTGTTGTGGAGAAAAAGTCCATGGATCAGAGTGGTGAATGTCACTGTGTTAGGTTGATGTCCCATTTCCACCATTTGGTTAACCAAAGCTACTGCCTCGGAAATCTTATTACAGTGGCAGTATCCATTGAGAAGAGAAGAAAGGGTGACAATGGTGGGATCATAGCCGAGTTTCATCATCTTGCCAAGAAGAGCTAAAGCATGAGAGAGCTGAGAGGAGCGGCAGAAACAGTTAATGAAAATACTGTAAGTGTAGAGATCATGTCGAATCCCCAAATTTTGCATCTGTTCCCCAAGAGAGATGACAACATCATACTTCTTCATCTTAGCAATGGCACTCAACACTTTATTGAACTCAATAATGGAAGGGAAAGGACGAGACTTTACCATTTCACCAAACAGACCAATGGCATCGTCTAACTTAATATCATGTAGAAACCCATTTCTCAATTTCTCTCTGGAAGCATAAGTGGCACTAGACAAAGCTCGCCCCGAGTAACAGAAACCGCAAAGACTAAGAGCAGTTGCAGGATTACCTTTCTCCAGAACATTCCAATGAGTAAACCTGTTGGCTGTTATCGCAACCACTCTACTCATCTTCTCAATTTCTCTTCTGAAACGGCTTCCCAATGAATCTTCCCGTAAGTGAAAGTACACACCCAAAAGCTACAGCATCAACAAAAAGAATTCTGCGTTCAAAGTATTAACTTGGACTGTAAAGTCTATAGCTTTACAGTGTGAAAGATGAATGTATAAAGGACTCTGAACAAACTAACTCCGGTCACCGGAAAATGTAACTACCTCCCGTCACCGGAAAATACAAAGTTTTCTTCACAAAAAATGGAAAAACAAACAGAACAAGATTATATGAAAACCCAATCAATAAGACAAAACCAAGCAAATGTAAAAAAAGAGAAAATACAGAGAAGTTGTAATAGGACGGGACCTTTGGTGTCGTCGTCCAAGAGAGCAAAGTTCAGATTTTTCTTTCAAGCAACTTTTTTTGGGAAACAAACAAAGTTCAGAACCGGTTTAATGTCAGTTTTGGATTTAGACCCGGTTATTGTTGGTTCACGCATATGTATATGTAATGCATTTTTTCAGAAAAAAATGGAAAAACAAACAGAACAAAATTATCTAAAACTCAATCAATAAGACAAAACCGCACGAAACCAAGCAAATGTAAAATAAGAGAAAATACAGAGAAATTGTAAAGAGCAAAGTTCAGATTTTTTTGGGGAATTTACTTAAGAGCATATGCTTTTTTTTTTCTTTTTCTTTTTTTTGTCAATGTTGGTTCACGCTTATGTAATGCATTTTTCCTTTCTGAAGTATCGTTTTATTAAGACAGAACCGAGAAGGAATTATTTTTTTTTTTATTATTGAAGAACCGAGTTTGATGAGCAGTTGATGCTGCTGCTATGTTACCAATGCTTTCTCGAGATTCCCATTATTACAAAGCCCTCTCAACAAAACGTTGTATGCCCATATGTCACTGAATCTTATCTTATCATAAACTATTTCGGTTTTCCATCAGTCAATACCATCGCATAACTATATTTATATATATAAAATAATATGTTTTCTCTTTTTCTTTACGCATGTCATCATAAATATTCTAAAAAATTGATATCTAAGTAGTTTAATTCCCATTAACTAATTTCAACTTCTCTCTCTTTTCTCACTCCTATCTTTTAGAGAGAGAAGGTGATTTCCGGCCATAGTCGTCGGAACTTTTTTTGTAAATATTTTTCGTTTTTTTGTGGACTTTTGTTTCAGTTCGAATTGTTTTCTTTCTTCAATTCGACTCTAAGAATAAGTTCCGGTTTAGACTGGTTTCTTCTCTATCTAAGCCCGGATTTAAATTTTCTTTTTTTCTCTACAGAAAACTTTAAAGACTACTCCGATTTGTAATCGTTTGTTTTTCTATTTTTCACCATCACCTTAACCTTTCTTACATGCAGGATTAATATCTTCGCTACGATCGCCAGTTCGGTGTGGACCTATTTAATTTTAGGTCAATTAAGCGGAGCCTTCTGTTGGAAGATTGTGTTGAGATGAAGAAACTCAATCGAGTAATTGAAGATTATTAATGATGGTGGTGGAGAAATTCAATCAGATTTACACCGGTGAAATCTGTAGATGGAACGTTTAGTAACAACATGGCGATTGTCACTGGCTACGGAGCTGTGTAGACTCGTGAAGATTGCTGGCACCGTTGCCTCTTCTCTTTCATCTCATATTGCGATACGTGGATTGCAACGTGGCACTTTTGTATGTTTACCCTTATCATTTCAAGATGCGATTGATAAAGCTTAAACTGGGCTAATTTTAATGAAGTTGTAAATGATGTTGAGTTGGACTTTCGTCATCATCTGTAACCTTTGGGCTTTTCATTGTTGAAATGAAAAATTTTGAAAAAAAAAAAAAAAAAGAAAAAAAAATTCCCATTAACTATTAATAACATTTAAGTAGAATCTGAAAAGACATTTCTGTAAAAAGTATATCTAATATGTAGTGTCATCTATTAAATATAACTAGAAGAGAACCCGCGCAAATGCGCGGACTATTTTTTTTCTTAAATTTGTAATTTAAATTTTTTAATTTTAAATTATATTAATTCATTATTTTTTTATTTACTATTTTGAATTTTTTTTACAAAAATTTTACTATATCTAATTTTTATGGTTTTAAATTCTCTATATTTTTATATTTTTGTTGCTCTTTTCTCTATTTTGTGTGACATTATTCTCTCTATTTCGGTAATTCATTATATCTTTATTTATTTATTAATTATTTTGTGTGTCCTATATTTTTTTGTGTCCTATAGTTTATAAAAGTTTTTTAAATGTTTTTTTTTGTTTTTGTTCTATATTTGTGTGTCCAATATTTTACAAACATCAAAAATTCATTTAAATTTTGTATATATAATACTTGTATATTTATAATATTTTTGAATTAAATATAAATTTAATATATTTTATGTTTCCATTTTAATAAATTTTAATAGTTAAATTTAAGTTATATGATTTTAAATTAAATAAACAATTAATGATAAATCTTCAATTTTATTTATTTAAAAATGCTGATGTGTCAATGTAGGAGAGCACCCCTTCAACCATTATAGTATAGATAATATTAATACGTTTGATTTAAATTTTGGAAGACATTTTCTTAAAAAACATAACTTATATAAAACTTTTAACTTTTAAAGATTTTTTCTTAAAAAACATAACTTATATAAAAAAATTTAGAACAAGATTTCTAAAACCAAATTAATTTAATTTTTTTATATAAGAACAATTAATTTTTTTATATAAGTTATGTTATATAGTCGAGAATTTTGAGAATAAAAAATATTTTATTTATATTGAAAAAAAGAATTCACATTTTAAAAACATATCTTGTAAAACAGTAACAATAAAAAAAAAAAAAATTAAGATTGCAAATATCAATTAGTGCAAATTTTTGATACATCACATTGTTTAAATTATGGAAAAAAGTAACGATATTTCAAAAAAATGAAAAACAAAAAAAGAAAAATTGGGAGAAGAAAATAGAAAAAGAAAAATACCAAAAATTTAGACTTTAAAAGATTGAAAATATGAAATAAAACCTTATTGGACTAATATAATTCATATTTTAAAATGTATATAACAAAAAAATAAAAAAAAATTAGAATAATATAATAAAATAAAAATAGTAAACAGCACGAAGCTCAGAAACCCCTTAGTGAATATATATATATAAAAAGATAATGGAAGCAAAATGGTTTTTGTCTGATCTCCTCAGAACGTCCATGGGAAACAGTCTCGCAACCAAAACGAAACAAAAAATCAAGCCAAAGATGCTTTTTAAGGGTAGGGAGTTGCTCTTCTCTCGAGGATGCATGATGAAACCTGTTTTAAGAAAGCATATCGAGGAAGCTTTTGTTCAATCTCCCATCATGCAACATATTAGTGACTAAGGCAAAGGTTGATGCATCTCCTTCAAACCCGCAGCTCCTCATTTCATTAATGAATGCAGCTGATGCAGCTTTGTCACCATCTCTGAGATGTGCCCTGATCAGCGTATTATACGTACCGCTATCTGGGAAAGGACCGTCTTCTTTCATTTTTCTGAACAAAGCCTCTGCTTCAGGCTTTAAACCTTTCCTGCACAAGCCCGAGATCATTGTAGTGTAGGTTACAACATTAGGCTTCACTCCTTTGAGGTCAAGGCTACAAAACAAATCCCACCCAGCTTCCACCTTTCCAGCTTTACACATCCCGTCAATGATAATACTGTATGTGAAAATATCAAGATCCATTCCACTCTTTTGCATATTCTCGAAAACCACCAATGCTTCCTCTATCTTCCCGTTATCACAAAGTCCATCTAACAAAATGCTGTGTGTCATAATACTAGGAGGCACACCACTAGAAACCATCTGTTTGAAGACTTGTTGGGCATTATCACAATCTCCAGCTTTGAAAAACCCTTGGATAAGAGTGTTGTAAGTGACTGTATCGCCAACCAATCCTCTTTGAGACATCTGGCGGAATAGTTCCATACCATCCTCTACTCTCTTACACTTGCAAAATCCATTAATGAGAGTATTATAAGTCACTGCGTTTGGGAGACAACCCTTGCTAACCATCAACTCAAACATCTGCTTAGCCTCCTGTAAACGACCCTGCATGCAAAGTCCGTTGATCAAAGAACTGTAAGTGAAAATATCAGGATCTATGGACCTTTTGATCATCTCCTCATACAATTTTTCAGCCTCCAAAAGTTTCCCCTCTTTGGCAAATGCATCGATCAATGCACTGAAAGTAACAACATTGGGGTTGATTCTCCTCTGAATCATATCACTAAGTAATCGAGAGGCATCACTCCATCTTCCGTAAATACAAAGGCAACTTATGAGGGAGTTGTAGGTAACAACATCCGGTCTAATACCTTTGTTCTCCATTTCATTGAGCAGGTCGAGTGCATCATCCACATGTTTGTATTTGCAAAGACCATCAATGACTGTGTTATAGATTACAACATTCGCCTCTATCTTCCCCTTGTCCATATTCTTGAGCAGAACTAAAGCCAAATCAATATGACCTCTCTTACATACTCCGTTTATCACCGCACCATAAGTAACAAGATTTGGCTCACAGCCTTTCTCAACCATTCGCTCAACTAAAGCCACGGCTTCAGAAGCTTTGTTGTTGAGAAAAATTCCATGGATCAGAGTGTTGAATATCACTGAATCCGTTTTATATCCCATTTCCACCATTTGGTCAACCAAAGCTACTGCATCAGAAATCCTCTTACCCCGACAGAAACCATTAAGAAGCGAAGAAAGCGTGACAATATCGGGATGATAGCCAAGTTTCATCATCTTGCCAAGAAGAGCTAAAGCAAGAGGGAGTTGAGAGGAGCGGCAGAAACAGTTAATCAAAATACTGTAAGTATAGAGATTATGTCGAATCCCCAAATTTTGCATCTGTTCCCCTAGAGAGATGACAACATCATACTTCTTCATCTTGGCAATGACACTCAAAACTTTACTAAACTCAACAATGGAAGGCAAAGGACGAGACTTTACCATTTCACCGAACCGATCAACTGCAGCATCTAACTTAATATCTCTCAGCCCATTTCTCAGTGTCTCTCTGTTATCGTCACTAAGACCAGAGAAAGCTCGTACCCAGCAACAGCGGAGACCGCAAATGGAAATCAAGGGAGGAGCAGTTCCAAGATTACCTTTTTCAACAAGATTCTTCTGTAATACAAATCTCTTCCCCGTCAACGCAAACCTCATCTTCTCGATTTGGCTTAAGCTGATTCGGTGTCTTCTCAATCTCTCTGTCGAATTCAAGTAAATCCTTAAAGCTCGTGAACAGTGTCTGTTGTGTTATGTTGTGTTCCTCAACCACTGAGAGAGACAGAGAGGCTTTAGTCACGAGTGTGACTAGTGAAACCGGTTTAGTAAATTCTTTAATTAGCCTAGTTAGATTTACCGGTTTACTATTATATTTTTGTTAATATCACTTTGGTGGGGGCTTACCAGATATTTTTGTGGTTTTTGGAGAGGAACATCTACCACCACCAATGAGTTTTCTCATTTTCAATTTCTATATTAAAATTTTCTTAAATAATCATATGCTTAAATTTAAATCAAAATTTTAAAAATAAAAATCATCCAATCACATTAGAAGAATTAAATCCAATAAAATTACATCCAACAAAACAACTCAGAAAATCATACTCGAATCAGGACAAGCAGATATACAAATGATAAAGTACGGTTTAGATCGCTATGTATAAAAAGAACATTGACACCGATGAATGATTAACGATAATACACGTGAACACCAAGCAAAGACTTTATTTTATCTTTAATTTAATATTAAGTTAAGCAAAACAAACAATCTCGAGAATTCTTGAGCTATAATAATAATAAACCGGCTTAACAATCGGAAAATCGGGTAGTTCCGGTTAAATGTTTTCAGAAGAAGATGGTAGAGACCAAAGACAAGATCACTGTGGTGACTCCGTAACCGGCTATCTTGTTCCCAGCGCCCGTATCATTTCCTTTATTTCCTGCTGTTATTTATAAACAAATCGATATGAGAAAAATCATTAATCAAAAAACAAATAAATTATAAAATATAAATTGTTTTTCTTTATAAAATAAGAGAGAATAAAACCTGACAAGTTTCATTTCTTAATGATTTCGTCCGAATTATTAAAAGTCAATACCGGAGGCAAAAGGAAAGTACAAGTAAAAGCTGGCATTCACACTCAATTTTGTTTTTTTTAGAAGGAAACCAAAACAAAAAAGAGAAAAATCTGAGAAAATTAAAATAAAAAAGGGATCGATATAGTAATGTGTTCTTTGACTTGTTGACTTAACTAACAACATTTAATTTTAATTACTAAATCAATCGAATAATGAATAATCATAGATAACAACATTTGATTTCAGAACAGACTAATAAAGCATTTGAGAAAACGTAATTGTAAAGAGTAGGTGAAGAGAATTTATTATACCTGGAGGAGGTAAAGAAGCTTTTGTTGGCGATTGAGCTCCTGAAAAATAAAGAAAAAGTTCAACACAAACATCTAATGAATAATCAAATTTTTTTATTAAAAAAAAAAGGGACAACTCATATTCATTATCTCAATAAGATCTAAAAAAAAAATATTGTTAGCAACAGACAAAAAAATTCCAAGATTCAATTCTTGATTTTGCGTAGAGTTGAAGAGATCTAAAGAAAACCACAAATTTTACCGGAACAAGCGGATAGATCAGTGTTGACGTCACATCGACGGCTGAGATTGAGAGCTTGTGCAGTAGTGACGTTGAACTGAGAGAGCAAACCAGGAGTGTTATAGACTGTGCAGAGACAGGTAAGCTCCTTCTCCACCGCTTCTTTGATAGAGTCGCAACAATCTTTGGGTGGCTTCGTCGTCGTTGTCAGAGCACTGAAGCAAGGGACTAGCTTGCTCACGCACGTAGTAGGCGCTTGCGCTTCCACCTCCGGCAACGTAACCAAAACCATGGCCGTCATCACAGCCGCAAAGATCACCATCGCCGTCGAGAAACTCGCCATTTCGACTTTTTTTTGCTTTCTTTCTTTCTTCTTCTTTTTGGTTTGGGGAGTTGCTTGTGGCTTTTGCTTTGCTTTTGTTCTGTCTTAAATAGTACAAACTTGCTTGGAAACGTTTCGCACTTTATTTGCTTCTTTGTTTTGCATTATTTTATATATATATATATATATTTATATATGTGAGTGTTGTGTTTTTGCCAAATTCTTTTTAAAATGTTATCTCCCAGATATTAGACGAAGAAGATTCAATGTTTTACAAATATTTATAAATTTTGTTGAAAATGATGTTTCTTATCATTGATAGTCATTTGACGTAAACTATTGTCTAGATTCTAGTACTACGTACTCGCTATCATTCTTTTACAATTCAATTTTCAGACCAGACATGCCCATGCCAATACGCTATCTACCTATATATAGGAATTTAAATCCATTAATACGACGATTAGGTGTGAAAATTATTAAATTTATTTAAGTGAAGAAGTAAATCATCAAACTGATTTAGGCAGTTCTATGTGATCCTAGGAGACTACAAGTTTTAGGCCGTCCTCTACAGGTAAAACAATTTAATTCTTGATTCCTTCCGTCCAATGATCGATCAGTTTATATATATCAGCAATAGTTTATATAGTCTTGTTAAGTCATTATTATCAAGTCTTTTTCTGGTTTCACAAATAAATGGTTATCAAATTTGACCAAAGAAAAGCAAATCAAAGTGAGCAGATATTCTTTGATGTACGTTGAGTTGATTCTATAGTTAACTTGACGTTGAGTTCTTACACGACCAATAATTTGATTGAATTTATTGTTTGTAAATTATTTTGAACATCTATTTTTTTAAAAAATTAGCGCTTTCATATGGATATTCTAATTATCTATTATTTATGAGATTTTTAAGTATTTAATCTTTAATAATTATAAATTTTTGAGGCAGTTTGAGTTTTGAGCCTATTTTAAAATCTTGAAAATTTGAAATATATAAATTTATGATTCATGCCATTACATTTACTATGACCATTGTTCTAATGAAATCTTGTATTAGGTAGATACTATACATATTATATAGTTTTTTATATTATCATAAGTTTTATCATCAAAATTCTTAAAATGGCATTGAATTATTCAAACCAATTAAACAGTGGCCCCGTGTTTACCACTTTCCTCTGATAACGCTTCACAGGCAAAGAAAAAACAAAATGACTGATGGTAAGTGTAAGATTATTCACGGATCTTTGGAATTATCTTAAGCACATGCATAATGCATATCTTAATTCTGTGTGTGAATGATTTGTTGAGTAATAACTATAAATAATTTAATTTTAAAATATCAGTTATAGAAATTAGGAATGTGCTTATACACATCAAATGCAAACAGACACCGAACATATCTTATTTTACTTGCATAACATGAAAGTATATACAATATGGCGTGAGAGGAATAACTGCCTCCAATGCAATACTCATCAATCACCTGATTCGCTCTTAAAGAGAATTGAATCAATCATTAAAGATCGGATATCAGTTTGACTCTCGTTTTCCTAATTATCTTATGTTTTTATTGTCTTTCCGGTTCATTCACAACTATATTCCCCAATTTTGTTACCCCAACAAACATGAAGCGTTAATTTAGGGTTTTGTACACTCCATTTGGGCTAAGCAATCTGGTTATAATTGATCAGTTTATTTAGGCTGTGTTTGCTTCAATGGTTCTATTGACAACTTGAACTTATTCAAACTAACATTCATAATTTTAAATACAAATTAATACAACAATTTAAGTATTATACATTTTTTGTTCACATGTAATAAATAAAAGGAGCAGTACTCGCTAAAACGAAAAAAAGACAAAAGTATGGAGACGCATATATCATACCAAAACTGCTTCTTCCAGTTCATACACTGGATATATATAATCAGAACAAACGACCTTTGTTGGGAGACTAGATGATTCCTCCAAGGAAAACAAAGAAATACTTTTGAGTCTTTGACTCTGATATCCAATGTCCGATGCAATATCTAAAAATCTGACGCATAGTCTAAAAATCGACGCAATGTATTAATCCAAACCAAGTAAGATTGTATATCCAAACCAAGTAAAATCTAGTCTTTTGTTCACAAAAATGGATTTGAAATCTTTTTTTTATTCGTTTAGTTAAGAGTTCAAATATTTTATTTGATAAATTTAACAACTTTAATTAATGTTATATTCTTATCACTTGAGAAGTCGTAAAGGATTCTCATATTCTCTCTTTTCATCGTTTTTAGATCATATTTTGACTATTTTTAGTTGGATTTTTCTTTTTATATTTTTAATTTTTTTTCATTTTTAAAGTCACCAAATTAAAAATGTAACCGAAGAAATTTTCTCAAAACCCCCATTTAGTGATTCAAATATCTATTTTTTGAAATCCTTTTATGATTAACTGCCAATCCTGTTTCTCATGATATTTCTTTTATGTTTGTTTTTTAGTTTGAGTGTTATCTATGTTTTCCATAACTCTTAACATTTTTTTTTCTTTGTATAGAAGCCTATAAAAGACGAGAAATCCCATGAACATTTACTAACAAGATTTTAGCTATATCACGGTAACTGAAACTGATTTGTTAATAGAGGCTAACTTTAATTAGACATTGTTTAAATTATCACATGGTGACAATTATTAAAAGGAATAGTCTAAATTATTGTGTAAATTAAATCACTCACCACATGCATGCATTATTTCATTTCTTCATGTGTGTAGAATTTATATGTAAATGGTATATCAGTACATAGACGCATTGTGCAATGCTGGCACGGTTTGTCGTGTTAATTATAACTAACTTAGACTAGTGTTGGTTAGAGCATTTCTAATAACATTCTATTTTTATTTATATATTCTATTTTTAGAATAAAATTATCTTTAATATCAATTTATATTCAACTTTATATTTACAGTTAAAATTTTTTATTTATAAAATAATCTTTTAATTTTGATATATTTTTATTTTACACTAAAACAATAATGATAACATCTAAACTTTAAAAATAAAAAATCTCATTTTTTATTTCAAAAATAACACAAGTACACTAATGTCTTTTTTTAACACTGAAATTATTTTGAAAATTAGAATCAAAGAATTACACCAAAGATAAAACCATAAGCCGGCGAGTTCAATACAAACCCATATAATCTGAAAGCATCAAACTAAAGAAAATCTCTAGAGATAAACACTAGAGACTAATAAACACTGGTGGATTAAAGATACATCCCCAGAAACACAAATTGAAAATAAACAAATCTAAATTCCATTAAAAACCAAATCAAGATCATAATACTACAATACCACAGGTAATGAAAACAGCCGAGTAAAGCAGGAGTAGAAAGACAGATACCTCATGAGCTTGAAATTATTGAAATTGCACACTAACCGACATTCATTATATTGCTCCAAAAAAAGAGCTCGAGAAAAAGACCAACCAGAAAAACGAGGACATTCACTATTTTTACCAAATGATTTCCAATGGCAAAAAGCTTGAAAAAAGCCGAATCTCAATATTTAATGAATCGAAGCGACACATTGTCGAGAGGCAAGATAACCCGTAACTACCATATTCAAAGAGAAGAATTCCTACAGAACACGTCTGCTTCACCACTAAAATACAAAGATAGAAATGCGAGATATTGGAGAGAAAGAAGAGGCAAAAGCGAAAACATCTCTTGAACCATCGATAAAAAATTAGAATCAAAACTCCTATAAAACAGACATAAACAAAACCCAACCTAATATATTTTGAATACACTAATGTTTATTATTAAAAAATATATTTGATATTCGATTTCTTTGATGTAATTAAATATCTTTTAATTTAATATATTTAATTTTAATAAAATTAAAAATTTATTTAGTTTTTACCCCAAAATATAAATTAAATAAAAATAAATTAAATGGAAAATTGATATATTAAAAAATAAAGTCATATAAAAATTAATAATTAATAAAAATAGAGTTATTTATTATTGTAAAACTTTTCTCTATTTTTAAAAAATTTTAGTTTTGAAAAAAAAAAAGAATAAATCATTGGAGATGATCTTTATGAATATTGTTTCCTTTAAATAATCTGCTGCTTGGCTAGTTGGCTTTATTGGGTCGATGATAAATTCGTGTTCATAACAATAAAAAGTTAATTTCAAATTTTAATTTATTTGTTTTGTTGTTCTTCCATCTTTTTAATTATGTTATTTTTCTTGTGTTCTTTATTTTATTATGTATTATTGGCTTATTTCATCATATATAAATAAAATTAAAAGTTTTTCTAAAAAAACAATAAAAAGTTAATTAGCTATTTATGTGATTATCATTAGCAAAAGCAACACAAAAACCGATGCTTATTTCAATTACACATTTGATCATCAGCCGCAGGAAATGGTGGCCGTCAAAAGAGGTTACTGAAAGTGTGGGAAAGCCTCCTAAGCAAGGAGAGGGTTTCGCACTAGCCTTGCTGTCTTCGTAAGCATGTGTGATGAATTGTTAACCAATAACACCCTTGTACATTGTTTCCCTTACTCTTCTCCTTCTCCTTCTTCTTGTCCTCTGTTCGAATCGTTGTAACCGAACAAGAGAGAGCAAGAGAAGTTGCGGTTTTAACTGTAACATGTTGGAGATAATGTGGTAAGAAATATCATCAAGGAAAAGAGGGACTACTACAATCGGTCCATAGAATGGGTCAGTTCATCATAAGCATTCATACCGGGCCATAAAAAGGCCGTTCAAAGTTTAGGTTAATTGGGCTTTTTCCACGAATTTTAGAAAATTGTACTCCTCATATTACCACGTGGACGAAACCTGGTCGTCAGATCAAAACGTGTCAACGGTTACTATCTAATCAAACGTCTATAAGCACCAGATGCAATTCAACGGTCACAAATAGTCCCGCCATAATAACAGATAAGTTAAAGAGATAACGTAACGTAGCTCTATAGTAAAAGCAGAGCTNAAAAAAAAAAAAAAAAAAAAAAAAATGGCTTCGCTCTCAATAGGAATCGCCGTCGCGAACACCGTCCGTACAATCCCGAGAATCAATACACGGAGGAGCAAAATCTCCTGCGAATGGGTAAAAAACTTCATCTCTTTTTATAATTCTTGATTCTTGATTCTTGATTCTTGATTCTTGATTCTTGATTCTTGATTTGGCTGATGAACATTTTGTTTAATCTTAAGAAAGGATCCGAAAGGTATCTTAGGTCCGGCACAAACTGGACACATCGCTCGTCTTGAGTTCAAACGGCGGCTAGAGAGAGACTCCGAAGCAAAAGAGGCGTTTCAGAAACAACTCCGCGAAGAAAGAGAGCGTCGTCAAGCTCTTAGAGATGTAAGACAAAAATTTTGCAAACTTAATTATACTTTATTTTGGTGTTTTTTACATAATCATATGAATGATTTTGTTATACTCTTTATTGGTTTTGTCAGTCTAGGGTTGTGCCTGATACTTCGGCGGAGCTGATTGAGTACTTTCTTGATACGGAAGCTCAGGAGATTGAGTTCGAAATCGCTAAGCTAAGAGGAAGGTTAGTATTGAATGTTGGACACAACTTTTTTGATGAATTGTCCCCTTGGAGAATGTTTTGGACTTTCATATGTTGTTTGGTTTATTAGAAGACAGAAACTAGTTGCTTGTGGGTAAATAAGCTCATGTTTACTGTACATTTTCAGGTTAAACGACGAGTTCTTTGCGCAAATTCGACTTGAAATTGGTCAAATCCGGTTTGCTGTTACAAAAACCGCGGTACAGTTCTCTTCAAACCAAGATTTAAGCAATCACTGGAAATCAAAATCGACAGCTCAACTTATCTTTTTGTTTTGGGGCATAATGATGTAGGAAAATGAAGACAGATTGATTGAGCTTGAATCACTTCAAAAAGCCTTGGAAGAAGGAATTGGTTTGTGCACTAAATAACTCATCGACTCAACAATTTTTATGAGTTTTTGATTACTTCTCTTGACTCTTGTTAATGTTGATTTTGCAGAGGCTTATGACAAAATGCAAAAGGAGCTTATGACGGCTACAAATAGCTTAACCAAGATCTTAACCTCAACAGATATAAAAGCAACAGTATGTGTGACCTTAAAACCAATGAACACGTTATGATGCTTTATGAGATGATTTTATTAAACCATGGTTTTGATTCTTCTTTTGTTATTATTACAGTTGTTGGATATGGTGGAGAAAAACGAAATCAACAGATCTTTGTTGACACTTCTTGACGAAAACATAGCAAATGCATACAGAGGAAACCAGGTTAGACCCGGTTTATTTTGTTGAATCGATAAAAGTAAAATGGTTCTTGTTCCAATCTTAAACTCAAACCGAACCGAAAATTACTAATCGAATTGACTCGGAATCGAACCAAACCTCATCAACCCGAAACAGAACCGGGTTTAAAAATAGTCCGAACACTAGAGATGTTTTGTTTTTACCAAATTACAAACTTTTTTTATCGTTGTTTAAACTCTCTTATGCAGAAAGAAGCAGGAGATTACATGGAGAAGGTACGTGCTTCGGTTCTAAAGTACTTGACGGTGTAGGGATCATAAGAATATATGAATCTTCGAAAAGATTTCTCAATTACTTTGTATTTATGTTTATTTTGTTGAGTAAAATGTATTTCTTTTTCCCGAACGAATGTTTTATAATCTTTTAAGGTCATTTCAGATCTCCAAAGTATATAGAAGTATTTGCTTACACTTTCACATTTAAACCAGTTTAAGATCTACTAACAAGTCTCGCAATATCTACTTTCGTAAACTCGTTTTCATTCATTGCATGTCTGTTTATTATGGGACCATGTTCGCTGTAGCGATCAAATCTCTTTTATTCGTAATAAGTGAAATGAATCAATCCTTTGTAAAGTTGTAGAAAAAGAAAAAAAATGAATCATGGGAAACTATAAAGGGAACAATAATTAAAGAAAAGAATTGTGACATGTATGAATTTGAAAACTGTTGGTTCCACTTCCAGCTTCCAAGCATGGCCTTTCATTATCAATTTTAAGTTTTTATTTTATTTTCCACTGTCACACAAATATCCTAATTATTTTCTTCACATGCATATGTTTTTTTGGTGGGTTATCTTTGGGCAATGCAGAGTTAATACTATAGTAAAATCAAAATGACTTCAGAAAAAAGAATCATGTCCACTTGTCTATCGTCTTCTTTTGGCTACCGACGTACGGTTTTCAAGTAGATTCACATGAACTTTTTCTATCAACCTTATAAATGTAGATTACTATTTATTATTATAAAAATAAATTAAAATATTAATATTTATATGATCAACCTAAATCAATATGATGAATTGAATAATATTTTCTTGGTAACTAATATGTTTTGGACCAAGATTATACACTAAAACTAGAAATAAAAACATGTAATCCAACATATTCTCTCGAATGCAGCTTGAACCTTTTAGATCCAAAAATCTATTGGCAACTGCTGATGAATTATGGTTCACTATTTTCATCATGTCGCATATGTATATTTTTATATGATTCAGAGTTTGACTAGTTTAATAAGCAGTGTAATTTACAAAAATAAAAGATTACGTTCTTAAGTGTTATTAAGTAATTTTCGTAAAAATTAGATTGTTTGATACTTTATAATAAAACCAAATATTATAAAAATATGAATACTTATAGTATTTAAGTAAATATAATCGTTGCACAATAACTTGAAAAGATCTCACAACAGAAACAAAAAAAAAATTCTTTCTAAAACAGTTAACACTAAGAGCAAATTTCACATTAACAAAATGAATAAAAAATTTGTTATTATTACGGTAGTTTACTTTAAAAAGCTTTAATCTATTCTTTTTTCTGATGAAGGCATCGTCAAACTTTTTTTTTTACGTAAGGCGTTGTCAATTCTAGAGAGTTCTCCTTTTCTTATGATGGCAGACAATATAATGATAGCTTAACTCCGTACTGCTCATCAAATTGGAGTTTGACTAAATAAAATTAAAAACGTACTAATTTTTAGGTAAGTATCCTATTCAATTGGCCTGTTTACCCGGATTCAACGCTCATCCGTTCGCTGAAAAATAAATAGTAACCAAATAAATACGCATGAGCCTCATTGTCGTCACTTCCACATGATCTGGATAAGCATCCTAAATAAACCACAATAATGCGTTGGGGAAAAAAGGTAACTAATTAAATACAATAGAATGCAATTTAAAACAAACTCTAAAATTTAAAACTACGTACATCGTCAGTTTCACTTATGACATGTGGATATGTGTTGATCGATGACTCATCTTGAAAGTATAATCTGCACATTATAACATGTAACATATGCTTTAAATATATCAAAATGTAAAGCTAGATTGTGTCAGTGGGATTTAACCAAAGTGAATGAGATATCTATCTACCGATTTCATTTTTTTTTCTATATAATAAAAAACTATGCAAAGCAGTCAATACTTTCATGAGTCTTTGACCTAAATCAAATCCTATATAAATAGCAACCCCTTGTATACTTCATCTTCACTACAAAACAAACACTCAATTAAGCAAGAAAATTTAAAACATCATGGAGCCTAAAATTACAATACTTCTAGTTCTACTCTTCTTAACAACCATTCTCCAATCTTCATCCGCAAACCCAAACCCGTCCGAACTAGACCCGTTCATTGTGTCATCATGCCAAACCACCCGATATCCATCACTGTGTGTACATACTCTCTCTGCATACGCCACCATGATTCGACACAACAACGATCAAGATCTGGCTCAAACCGCTCTCACCATCAGCTTGGCTCGAGCCAGATCCGTTGCTACATTCGTCGCCAAACTAACCAAAGGGTATGTTCTCCTAGCTATTACCATGAATTAATTACATTAATTTGTGCTTCATAATCGATAGATTCTATAATAAAGACTTGAGACTAATCTCTGGAGTCTGTGTACGGATTATGTCATAAGCTGCATAACATTTATATTTCCATGAGTATTAATGTTTGT
Source organism: Sisymbrium altissimum (assembly GCA_900406495.1). Lineage (NCBI taxonomy): Eukaryota > Viridiplantae > Streptophyta > Magnoliopsida > Brassicales > Brassicaceae > Sisymbrium > Sisymbrium altissimum. The sequence continues at coordinate 60,728 of OVBI01000242.1, read as the reverse complement.
TTTGAATAAAACTTTTTTATATATATGTAGAACCCCAGGATTCAAACGTAGAGAATATTTAGCTATCAAAGATTGTATCGAAGTGTTAGGCAACAGCGTGGACCGGTTAGGCCAGTCGGTTAAAGAATTAGGTCGAGCTGGTCATGCTGTGGCTAGTGAGGACTTCATGTGGAAGATGAGTAACGTTCAGACATGGGTTAGTGCCGCTTTGACGGACGAAACGACGTGTCTAGATGGATTTTCGGGTCGAGCCATGGGAGGCAAAGTGAAGAGGCTGATTCGTTTCAAAGTGGTTCACGTGGCTCAAGTCACTAGCAATGCTCTTGCTTTGGTTAATCATTTTGCAGAGAAACGAAGTGTGAAGATTCCCTGAATGGAGCTTTTTTCTTACCGACTAGTTTATGTAAAATTTTGGACTTGTATCTTTCAAAGCTGTGTAAAATGTTATCTTTTTTTTTTTTCTTTTTGTCGGTCGAAGGAAAACTAAAGATTGTTACACACAATCTTTGTTGAGTTCTGTATAATATTGTACTTTAAGATAAGTAAGTGGGATATATAGATGTACTTCTGTTTTTGCGTAAATGTTAGATATACATACTTCATACATGTTCTAACTTCAAATTCAAGATATTAATGTTGCGTATTGAATGCAGTTTTTGAGATTCACACTAAACTCTAATTTTAAAATTTTAATCAGTTTTTTTTTTAGAACCATTGGTAAGGGTATGGGCTAAATGAGTCCACTCGTGAAAGTTCTTCTGAACATTTTTTTTTTTTTGTGTCGACCCTTATCAGCTACTACTTTACCCATTATCCATAATTTATATAGCAGCACAATTTTTTTAAGACACTAAAATTTATAATTTAAAATTGATAAAAAATTTTAGATTTCTCAAGATTATAATATATTTTCCCCCGTCAAGTTATAATATATTTTTACATTTTTATAGTTATTTAGTAACAAACGACGGAAATAATTTAATACAGTATAAATAAGAGAGAAGGTTAGGCGACAAGATATGTCCAGAGACAAAAGTCTTGATTTGTTTCTAGTGATTCAGGACAAAATTAACGTTTTTATTCATAATAATTGAGAAACAACCTATTTTTCATTAAACAAAACACTGAAATCAAATAATTATGTTATGGTTTACACTATTTTATTAAGCCAATGATACCCATCTTAGCAGTAACAGCTGTATTATTGGCCACATGAGCTGTGTAATATATGATGTACTTGAAATATCCACTTTTTTAAAAAAAAAAAATTTTAAAAGTGAGTCATTGATTAGACAAAATTATTAGTAGATAGCACTCTTCTCGTTTTAGTTTTTCTTTTTCCTTTAAAGAACTTACATCCTCCAATACAATTGTATTTCTGAGTTTTAACGATTTGAATTGCCACTGCCAATGAAATTCCAAATTTTAATCTTATTAGTTTCTGTCTTATACTAGCGAAATATTCTTATAATTGTGTTCGTAAGCTCAAAAATGACAAAATCCCCCCCAAAATGACAGGACAAAGTTTCAACGACAACTACCGAACCCCATGATATGTAAAATCGAATAAAGCACCTACGAAATCTTGTTGCCGCGATTTACGGTTTAGAAACACAAAATATAAGACGAAAGAAAAACACTATTTGACAGACATCAACGACTATATATATATATATTAAGTTTTTAAGAAGGCATCACGCATTTTCTTTATGATGATAAAGTAATGAACGAAATAATTGTGCCGTTAGTTCCCACCAAAGTCAATCTTAGAGTTGTAACCTTTTTCTTTTGGATTTTTGACGACCTTAAACTGTGCCTATACATTTCCCACCTCCCTTTTATTATGCACCTCGCTAAAAGAAATTGTAGTCTAGTCTCGACGTTTGGGCTAAGCCTTAAATGGGCTCTTTGTTTTGTGACTTTAAAAATGGGACAATTAATAAAATAATCTATTTAAGATTTAAAATTTGAAAAATATACTGTTTTTTTAATATTTTGAAAACTACACTTATTTATATGTAATAAAACTCTTTTAACCATATTTTAATAAATAAAATTTAAAATTCGAAAATATTAATATTCTCATTAAATTATTTAAAATAAAAATATATTTAATTATTAAATGTACTAAAATATATAACTGAATAAAATTTGAAATATTTTAAAATTATCTCTAATAAAAATCTGTTTTACTAATTAATTTTATATAAATAACTTACCCAAAAAAATTTCTTATATTTATTATTGAGTTATTTTTAAATTAAATAACTCTTTTGATCAATTATGAAATTTTCAAAGATTATGTTTAAATAAAACTTAGTAAAAAATCAAATTAACATATTATTTTGTTTGCAAAAAAAAAAAAATCTAATAATAAAAGTATTATAATAATCAACAAATTCTAAAAAAATCAGAAATTGAAAATCCAAAAGTAAAAATTTTAAGATATCAAATTTCTAACTAAATTTAGATATTTCACAATTTAAATAAAATATATAAATATTAATTATATATTATTTATTTTATATGTTTATTTTTATAAGAAGAACTTTAAATATTAAATTTATTAAAAATGTTAATTAGGTTAATTTAGTTATTTTACTAATGAAAAAGTGTAGTTTTCAAAAGTATAAAAAAATGGTGTAGTTTTCAAAATATAATCTCAAATTAAAGCATTTATCTAAATTTCCTCTTTAAAAATTGAGTTTGTTTCTAATTTATCTTTTCACGATTGTGTGATGTTTACATTTTATTTACAAACCATAAAGTTCTTAATCAATCGGAATTAGCATATGCTTTAGTAGATCGGGTTAAAACTTACAAATATTTCAATACTTTTTGGCTAAACGTATCTTTACAAATTAAAGAACGATATACATCTTTTCTTTTTTATTATTCATAAAATTTTGACGACATGTAGTGAGAGTGGCCCATAATATATGCACTCGTGCCGCGCAGGATTTTGATCGTTTCCCCATTATTATTTACATTTTCCAAAAAAACATCTCGCTATATCATACATCTAATAAAAAGTAACTAATCGAAAACGCCATTAATTCACTAAATATAATATTTATTGTTCTATAATTGTTCTGCATAAATATTATACATAATTTCTACAAGAAATTTGTTTTGAAAGAAACCCGTTCTCTTTATCTTTTTGAAAAAGGAAAAGGGAGATTCTTCTTAACTTTTGTTTCACTGAATTGAGTATGTGATGGCCTAGAGACGACAAAATACATATCTATAGATCATGTCCGAAAGCTAGCGGGAGCTAGGAAATCCAAAAGATGAAAACAGAACCAAATATTTTATCCAAAAAATAAAAGTTAGGAATGATAGTCCAAGTCCAAAGTCCAAAGTGAGAAGATAATGGCAATTGTCTGGTTGATTATTTTTCGGTTTTGAAATTATTTGATACAATATAAGTCGATACTTTAAATCTGATTCCTCAAACGCAACTTTAGTTCGAAAGTTCACAGACGAAATCCATAGACTGATGACATTAATTATAAAAAATTCTGGTTTAATTTTCATGTATTTGGGACTAGGTAAAGTTCACAGATTTTAATAACACCAAAAAGGATTGTGATTTTAAGTCGTTCTATTTCAAACTAATCAGTCTGATAATTTCACAACGAAAACAAAATATTCAATAAATTATTAACTAACAATTTAAGCTATATATTGACATATCTAACCAGTTCATTTGAACCGTGTTTAGTTCGATTTGATTAAAGTTAATTCGTCCATAAAGACATGGACACGTAAATAAACGACAAAAACATACAAGTTATGGACACGTATAACCTACAAATATTTTGGAAAAAAAACAAAAAACCCTACAAATATCAGACTAATTAACATCTATAACATTTCGTATACCTTTTACCAAGAAAAGTATATATGTCTGCAAAAACGATTTATGATGTTAACATTTTGGCCATCGTAATTACGTCTACGAAACATCGAGTTCATTATGGAAACGAATGTAACAGATTAGTTAATATGACTATGACTGTGCACTTGTGATTCTAATTTGGCGTCTATAACATCAAGATCATTTTATAAGACTAACCAACTATAGTATCGTTCATATATACATTTGTGTGGGGACAGATATATAGTAGTATTTTTACACAATTCGACATTCAATCGGCTAAAAAGTTCCTGTTTTGGTATAATTTTTAAAGTACATTATATTATATTTGACGATAGCGAAACGGACGATGACAAAAATCTTAGAAACCGTATAAGTTCCATGCACACTGAAGACCGTGCATATGGCGATAGTGTAACTGAATGGTTCACGACACGTCTCTCTTTAATAAAATCAAATATTTTGACTAAATCGGAATTTTTTTTTCCAAACTAAAGCTCATTGTAATCTCTTTAGTTATACAAATAATGCATTTATTGTAAAAACTTATTTTTGTTTTGTATATAATTTTCCTTTATATATATAATTATGATTGTGAAAATTGTTTGTAAAATAAATGAGTTGGATACTCAAGCAACACCTTAACATAAATGGGTTTTGATTGATGACATCGCCGAATAACGTAGTTGTAAAGTTTAGAATTAAATAGTAAATTGTTACTTAACCAAATATCATAATTTACTGTAATACGATTATAAGTTATAACATATTAATTTGGATTAAGACAACAGATCTACTATTTATGTGAATTCAAATAAAATATCCCGGTAGCAAGAAAATGTGTGCAGAACCTTAATAAGAGATTTATAAAGTATATGAGAAAATAAATTTTCATGAAAAATAGTATGCATGATTTTGTTCTTATTATTCGATACTTAATCATGCTGGCAGATGTGAAGAAGATCTGTTACATGATTATCTTTTGAAGATATTCCTTTATCTATTTGTTGTTAGCATGATGTATGATTGTGAAAGTAATTGTAAAGAGTTTATTTTTTGTTCGTAGAAATGTTAACTTTTGTTCCATGATTGTCTCGACCTCTATTCTCTAGTTCGTTTAGTTTCTGATGGTTCTAATTTATATATACTTACACAATTACATGAGATTAAGACAAAATATAAAATTATATGGGGGCCAAGTACGAGTACTGTTGTCTTTGTTCCTTGTGAGTTCACAACATTTTGATGTTGATCTTGGAATCTTTTTTATTTAAAACTGCACGTTCACGTAAAGACTATTCTCATGATCCCATCCAAAAAATATAATTTTGTTTTTGTCTTGATTTTAAATAGAAACTTATAAATAATATGAATAGACCAATAAGATATTCTTACAATTTGTTCTGAAGTTTTAAGTATGATTTTTTTTTTTTTTATAATTATTTGAAGTATTCACAGTATCACACACACACATATATATATACCCTTAATAATATATTTTCATCATCTAGGTAAAACAATCAATTTTAACTTTGCTAAAGAATAGAAGTTTAGAAATCCTTATATGTTACAAATTTGAACGGGGTTTTCTGAAGAAAAAAATAATCATATTCAAAGAAATCTTATATCGATAATAATTTAATACACATTATTAAGAAAAGATTCGGATACCTGCAACAATATGTATTTAAAGAGAATCAAAATATATTTAAAATTGAACGTTATTATCATAGTACCTGTTACCTAACATGTTTTCACTTCTAATTTCATGTAAAGGCGGGTGTGGAACAATTTTTGTGTGTGTGCTCAACATCTACTTTTAAGTAACCAAAGAAGTTCTTATACAATATATACTTGTATATCAACATGAAATTTAAGTAACTTGGAACCAATGAATACAACTTGGGGATATTATAATTCGAAAATGTATGAGTCTTGCTTTCTATTATACTGGCCATTTTATCAACTCCTCTTAGATGGAACATGATCTTGTAACTTCCAATTTTACGGAGCAATTGATGAAGGCTTTTTGTTCATAAAAAAGAAAAGGCTTAAGCAATTTCCTTCGAAACGGTTTCTACAAATTCCTTTGAGTCTATCCCATACATGATGCTTTGATATCTAGCTGAGACTTGAGGTGAATTGTATGGCCTATCTTAAAGCTTCCCACTGTGTTTATCATCCATAACACACGACTTGCATAAATCGATCTGAGCAATATCTTAAGTTTGATCTTTTGACATTAACTTGGTTTTCTAGCCAAAGGATTTGTACTTAAGTATATTTTAATTTAAATAACTGTGTATATACAACTACACTAATAAAGAATAAATTTATCATAGTATGTAGTAATTGTGGGCTGTTTATAATGAAAATTAATGTAATCCTTTGAAAAGTAGAAAAAGGTTATGAAAAAAGAAAAGTTATCCTTTATAAATAGCCGTAATTGTGGAGTCCAAAAGCAAGCATTTTAGAAATAATATTTTAATAGTTACAAGATAAGATTCGTAATCATGTATTGACAATCAAAAGGTACACAACTACTGAAAAGAAATTTGATATTTGAACAATTTTTCGACTTCATATTCAAATGTAAATAATTTACAATGGCCAACAATAATCTTCGCATATTTTTTTTGGGCAAACGAATATTAAAATATCCATAACCAAATATTATCAAAAATATAAAAACAGCCAGACTGTGAGTCTTATGATTATTACAATAAATATTAGAAACTATAAATTTTGATGATGCTTTTAAAAATAAAATACTAAAATGGTGAATTTTTTTCAGTTTTGAAGTATCCATTACATTGTTATATGCGATTCTGACTTAGACCTATCGAATCTTGCAACTAATCAAAGAAGGAAGTAAAACAACGAAAAACAAAAAGACACAAGCGATTGTGTACCTAAAATTCATTTTTGATGTGAGAGGACTATACCTCTGAGGCTGAATACACCTGTGATGCATTAGAACAGCTCGAACCGAATTTAAAGGATTCCTTACAATCTCTCTCTTTCGTGTCTCTCAATCCTCAACAATTAATCTTAGATTTTGGTGAAAAAGCCAAAACGATTTTTTACTTTACATGTACGTATAAAAAACATGTGTATTGATTTAAGCCAAAAACCGAGTAAACCATATTCTTCACCTAAACAAGAGGCGGAATAGAGAGATCAATTGAGATACAAACATAACCTTCACGTTGATTGATCTTTTCTGATTTAATTCTCTATTTATTTTCTTTTGAAGGATTCAGTAAAATAGGAACTATATATATATGGTGTACCAAACTCTAGTTGGACTAATTAATACATATACAAATTCTCCACAGAAACATGAAAAAAATTCTCAAGGTCAGGCTTCTCTCACGTAATCATGAGGTTCACAAGGCAGCAAATAACTACAATACTTATAACCCTTCATGAAGATAACAATAAATATCTTTAGTATCACATTATGCTCTTTTTTTTTTCTTTTGAATAACAAGAGGCAAAATGAGATAAGTAATGTGTATGATGATTACACATATTTAAAATACTGTGATACACAGCACATCCAAATAGAACTTTAAGTAATTCATAACATTCATTTTCACATTGAGTTATTTGTATGAACTTTAAAAAAAAAGTGTCATAGTCAAAGTTTTACGCTTCATTAGTTACATCAAATTAACCAACGGCACAAATACATAAACGGAAACTACTTCAGTTAATAAATTTTATTTTCCTATGTATCGTTTTCACAGAACATTTAAAATCAATTATCGAGTTGTTCCATACTTTTAAAATATGGGAATCCATACTCTACGATTTAAAAGAGAAAAACAAATCTATTTTTTTAGTAGTTTCAGTCTTTTAGGACACACATTTTTTAATAATATATACGAGTATGACAAAAACATTAAACATATGAGCCGGACAATTGGTAAGCTTTCCCACCAAAAAACCTCAGCTTCAATGAAATGAGTGATTGGATATGATTGAGTTATTAATAATTTAATATACTCAACCAATTTTCTTTTCACAAGTTATATATGATCAAATGTTCAAAAAAAAAAAAGAGTTATATATATT